>PVHY01002027.1:0-137544 GCA_004024945.1 Uropsilus gracilis
TATCTATCTATCTATCTATCTATCTATCTATCTATCTATCTATCTATCTATCTCGATCTCTCCATCTATCTATCTATCTCGATCTCTCCATCTATCTATCCATCCATCCATCTCAATCTCTCCATCTATCTATCTATCTATCTATCTATCTATCTATCTATCTATCTATCTATCTATCTATCTATCTATCTATCTATCTATCTATCTATCTATCTATCTATCCATCCATCCATAGCTTAATTAGGACAAGGAACGTATATATATATATATACACACATATCTATCTATCTATCTATCTATCTATCTATCTATCTATCTATCTATCTATCTAAGGACAAGGAACGTATATATATATATATATATACACACATATCTATCTATCTATCTATCTATCTATCTATCTATCTATCTATCTATCTATCTATCTATCTATCTATCTATCTATCTATCTATCTATCTATCTATCTATCTATCTATCTATCTATCTAATCTATCATCTATCACTGGATCTTCCTGGTATAAACCCGTCCTGAGAAACCCTAAGACATAACCATCAAAAGCAACCTCCACTCTGTTTCCCTCTATGAATAAACTTTCTGCTAAAGATTTGTGGCAGAAAGCACACTTTTGTTTTCTTACACTGTTGATTAGAAGAAAGGGTAACAAGAATATGTGAACAGGACTGATGCAAGTTGCGGAAGATGACAAATGGGAAAGATGTGCCTAAATGATACTCTACATTTTATACCAAAATTTTATCTTAGAATGACATTTGCTGTCTCAGGAATTTGCATTGCTTGGGAGATTTATTTTTCACATATAGCAACTAGTTCTGAAAAAAGACTTTGAAATATAGATAATAGACATATACTACTTTGTTCTTTTCTTGCAAGTCAGATATTGGCATTTGTAAATGAGTATTTGGGACTTTTACCATGATAAGTGCTATAAAATTGCACTAAAAATTCTGATTTCTGACTCAATGCAGACAAATTTATTAGTTTTCCCACTGCTTAACTTTATTTCTTTCTATCAATACATAGAATTAATTTCTCTAGAAACACAAACAGAAATTTGAGGGTTAGTGTTCAGTACCTACCTACAAAATCAATACATACCTACATCCTGAAAGATGGAGCTATATGAAAACAAGGCAAAATCATATTTAAACCATGTCAAATTTTTGGTAGTGGTACAAACCAAATTTTGCTATCGTGTATTTATTTAAAAGAACACATCCCAAATATTCAAGTTCATAAAAATGTTTGCACATATTTCGTGTGCTTAAATAAATCATACTCACACACATGAATACCAATGCACATATGTCACAGAGCAGCCTCAAGGGGAAACAGGGTGGCCTGAAAGTGTGTTCTCATCCATGTACTAAAGAACTTAGGACAAGACTTAAAAACTGGCATTTAGAGAGGTGAATAAAAAGTTTATTTTCCAAGAACTGGGGAGGAGTATATATAGATTCATTGGTCAATAACTACTAGGAACTACTAGTTGCTACTAGTAACTAGTAACTGTCTTAGCTGAAACTCTGTGAAAGTAGGAAGAGCAAAAGAGCACAATTCCATGTGTGTTCAGTTTGATGCCAAGCATGGATTCTTCAACCCACCTAGCATGATCATGATATGATGAAAGCTGTAATCCTTTGCACTGGGGATCTGGGTTATGCAGGTGGGGGTGGAGAGTGGGTGGAGTTCATTCAAGATAATTGGTTCTTTTTACACATACATAAAGCTAAAAAAATGTGGGGATATTTTCTCCATTTTGTAAGAATTATGTTTCTGCTTTTCTTGTTGCTAGGTGGTATTTTTGAATATGTGGAATCTGGCCCAATGGGAGCTGAGGAACTTGCATTCAGATTTGCTGTGAACACAATCAACCGAAACAGAACTTTGTTGCCCAATACCACCCTCACCTATGACACCCAGAAGATAAACCTCTATGACAGCTTTGAAGCATCCAAGAAAGGTAAGTAATTGATATGAAACATCAGATTTTCTGGATTCAAGTGTTTGTGTATTTTTAATAGATTTCTGCATTCCACAATTATTTTCTAAATTGTGAGAAATATTTTCATTAGAGACTGCTTTTCAAAATACATATAAATTTTGTTAGGGAAGATAAAGCATTGTAGCAACTTGTTATCCCGCCCCCCCCCGCCCCCCCCAGGAAATGCTTGTATTTTATTCTGAAGTGCAATTAGATCTGTGATACTGAATTTTCCCCATTAATTCCTCTTTGTTGTTAAAGAATATCATTTTCAAGGCCCCACAAAAATAAAACAATGTATCACTACATTTACCAAGTTTTATCAATTTACTTTTACATTTTTATTTTCTTATCAGTCAGCTCCACTATATTATTACTCTGGTCTCAATTTAATGATTTAGAGTGACTTCAAAAAGTCAGGCCAGTCTTTGAAGTTAATTGGGAGATTTTGAATAAACTTTAGTTTTTATACACACAACACCCAATTTATTTAACCATGTGATGTTTCCTCTTATGACAAAATAACTGGCTAAAGATGTAACTATTGAGTTATATGAAGAAATGCTTAGACTCCTTACCTTTTTTTTTATTACTTTTATCATGCTGCAAAAGTGTGTTTTAGATTATAAGAATAAGAAAATAAATTACTTTGTGAAATTATCATTTACATATTGAGATACTAGAAAAATTACTATTAAGGCATTAGTTTATCTAAACCATAGTCTCAGTAGTAAATGTGTTTTGAGAGTCTTATTTTGTCTTAATAATTGATCTTTACTTTTGAATATTTAGCATTCATTAACAGGGAATAAATTTTATAATCTATATTTCCTCAGAGAAGTGGACTTAAAAATAAAGTATTTGTTTTGAATTTATAATTTAAAAATAGGTTACACTTCTTTAACGCTAATGTTTTATTGGCTATCTTGCATTGATGGGGATGTACATAATTATTTATCATTCTTACATGGCGCAGATTTTTTCAATGCTCATTAATATTAATAACAGCTGATAAGGAACAATGTTTTTTAAGATGAAAGTATCCTTCTTTTCCCCTGGCTAACTAATGTTTATCAAAGCCTATATTCTGCCTGACCTTTGAATTCTTATCTTTATGAATACAAAATAAGTTTTCACATTTCAGACCATGTCAGGGTGATTAAGGCTGAGAATTAGGGTAAAGGTTATTGTGAAATACTACATTTGTCATCATAATTGCAAACTAAGCCATTAACTGCAAGACAAGTGCATTTGATTGGTGACATAGTTCAAGATTATTTCCATTAGAAAGAAGATGGTCTGTCTCAAATGAAATCACTTAGGCTAAAGAATATGGAATATGAGTACAGTATAAATATTTTTCTTGATGGTGACTTCAAAGAACAATGTGGGGGAAAAAAAAGATAATGCCCTAACAACAGGTTACTATACTGGGAATGCTTTAGCAAAATTATAGCTTTAGACTCACTTGATTTTCAAAATATTGGAAGAAATGTACAAAATTGGTCCCCTATTACAGATACATTATTGGGAGTCAGAGTCAAATTAATTGACTTTCATCTGAAGCTAAAATAAAATTTCAAATAAGAATATAAATAATCATCTTTGTAAGATGATGAAGTGCAAATATTATGGTTAGGATCTTACCTTGTAAGTCCCTGATTTTTGACCTTGGAGGACACAACGATATCTAAAAGAATGATATAATAGTTCTAATTATAGCTTTTGAACCTTGTGAAGGCTTGATAAATATCTGTGTATTGATGGTGATATTGATGATTATTTCTTATAGGATTTAATTAATGTGAAATTACTTGTATTTTGTAAAGAATCAGTTCAAGGTAAGAATATAAAAAAGATATTAAATGTTTAAATTTTAATTTTTTGCCTAATATTATACTCTTGGTAATTATGCTCTTAGTAGGTAATACCATTTGTAGGTAATACTATTTGCTTTAAAAGTGAATACTTTGACACATTAATGCTTGAATTCCTTAATCATGTATTCTTTTTAAATAACTTCTCTGATAACTAAAATCTCTAATTCCTGTTTGAAACACATGTAGAAGCATTCTAAATAATGTAATGTTTTTCACCTTTCTTGTTCGTGATGTCTCAAAATTTTGGTGATAGACATCTTGTAATGTGAAATATATGTGAAAATTCATGTGAGTAAAAACTTACAGGCACTAGGGGCCGGGCACGGTGGCTCGTGTCTGTAAGCTTCAGCCTACAAAGCGGCCGGGGCTAGGAATTGCGGTTCGAGTCCCGCCTGGGGCCCGTTGCAAGACCTAGTTCCAAAAATATAGCTGGGTGTGGTGGCGCGCACCTGTAATCCCAGCTACCTGGGAAACTGGGACTGGGGATTGCTTGAGTCTGTGGTACCCCGGGCAATGAGAGCCTGCGGTTCCATGGGCAAAAATAGCCAGACCTATCTCAAAACAAAACAAAACAAAACAAAAAAAACTTATAGGCACTAACCATTGTACTGATTTAGAAATCAAATTATTATCAAGATTAGAAATTGTATATTCAAACATAATGTATTTAGATTATATTGAAAAATATAATCTCTTCTCAAAATTCATGAGAAGGGTTAAGTTTGCCCTAATTCTCTTTCCTAGACAGATAAAATAGACTGAAACTAATGTCTTATTTTCTCATCAAGTAGTGAAAGGTGACGACTTTCATGTCAACAATAATTATTTACTCTCTAGGCCCAACTCACATGTTGCTTTATTGAACTTTGTAGAATTTCAAATCCCCAACAGTCTCTTTTCATTTGAGTTCTTCTAGTTTGTGTCTTCTTAATTCCTATAATTGTTATTGACATGGACATAAATTCCTCTGTGTAAATATATATTCCAAAAATATTATGGAATAATTGAATGACTATAGTATCCAGAGGTCAAATAAATAAAGATGATTGACTGCTTATCTAATTATTTTTATGTTCTTTCTACTCAGTATCACCCATTCTACATGAAATTATTTCCTCTTAATATTATCAAGTTTCATACATGGTGGTGATAGGTGCATAGGTAGATAGGTGATAGATAATAGATAGATATAGATAGGTGATAGGTGTATCATTATTTGTGCAAATACCTATCTGTGTATTGTCATGTGTTTTGAATGAAGACAGGATGCCAGATAACTTCTGGTAAGAATTTGAGTTTAAAGAAGGTGGCAAGTAGAGCTGGGAGCATTGGCACATGCCTGTAATCCCAGCTTTCTGGGAGGCTGAGGCTAGGAATCACTTGAGTCCGAGGGTTCAAGACTACCCCAGGCAACATAGCAAGACATAGACTCTAAAAGATAAATAAAGAAGGTGGTAAGTAAATTGAGGATGAAACACTTTTGACCCAGTTCCCTTTCCCTGATTTGAACTATTGTGAAATGAACATTCTCCTCTTAAATTCTAGAGCATTTCATTTCTCTGTTGCCTTTCCTATGTCCCTCTCTTGAGATTAGATGTAGAATTTGTTGAATATAGAGCTGCAAGTGTCTGGGTGAATTAATTCCCTAACAAGGATGAGGGAAAATGTAAAATTAGCTATATGAAGAAACAGATGATGGATGGATGGATGGATGGATGGATGGATGGATGGATGGATGAGTGGATAGATAGATGGATAGATGCATAGATGGATAGATAGATGGATAGATAGATGATAGATGATGGATGGATAAAGAGATAGATAGATAGATAGATAGATAGATAGATAGATAGATAGATAGATAGATGATAGATGGATGGATATAAATCAAATGAAAAGAGACTTCAGGGTTTGAAATTTTATAGTGTTTACATACATATCTATTATATATATACATATTAATATAAATCAGCAAACCTTTCTTAGGATATTACCACTGGGTTGACAATAATAGCATAGGAACTGTTGATGTCTCCCCTCCCATTACTGATAGATTTCTCTCTCCTCACCAGCCTGCGATCAGCTGTCTCTTGGGGTGGCTGCCATCTTTGGGCCCTCACACAGCTCTTCAGCAAACGCTGTGCAGTCCATCTGCAACGCTCTTGGGGTGCCCCACATACAGACCCGCTGGAAACACCAGGTGTCGGACAACAAAGATTCCTTCTACGTCAGTCTCTACCCAGATTTCTCCTCCCTCAGCCGTGCCATTTTGGATTTGGTGCAGTTCTTCAAGTGGAAAACTGTCACAGTTGTGTATGATGACAGCACTGGTAAGAAAACTCAGTGTCTTTGGGGCTGTGCTTTCAAGATAGGTCATTTTGGGAAGATCATTTGATTCTTACTGTACTCATATTTGTTGGTTTTAGCCAAACTAAAGGATAGAATAACATTTGGATTCTCACTTCAACATTAAATTTAACTTATCAAACAAGAATAGCTAAATTGTATATGTACTTTGTGTTTGTTAAATGACCAATTTTTTTCTGTGAAGAGCTGAATATTGTGAACTAGAATATTAGATGAAGGCTAGAGATAGTATGAAATACAATGTGGAAATAGTTAATTTTTTTTTTCTCTAGGTTCTGAGTAGTATCCTAAAATAAACTCTCATGATCTATGGTTAATGAAACTAATCAGGAGATTCAGAATTCTTAGAAAACATATTTTTCTAGATGTTTATGTGGAAAGTATGTGGAAAGTAATCACATATCTTTAAAGCATGTTGAAGCTAAAATGTTTTGTTTTCTCAAATTTGCAGCAATAGACTACACATTCTGATATTCAATATTTGGAACTATTTATGTGTAGCTACAGCTTAGGGACATGGAAAATAGAATTTACTAACTGATAATTATGTATGTGTCTTCAAGGAACATTTTAATGAATATTTGCTGGCAAGAGGTGGCTTTTGCTTCCTTGTCTTAATGTGTGCTATTATTTTCATACATGAGTAATTACCTTGAGATACAAATTTAAAACAAGCCTCACAGAGAAGTATAAGAAATTAAATGGTAAACACAAATTATTAATTTTCTTTGGTAGTTTTATTTATAAAGAGCTACATACTATGGTCATACAATGATAAGGACTTTCACATTAAACTATGAATGGTGTAAATAGCATTCTTTAGATTAGTATGTGAAATATTTTATCCTCCATGATTTTACTAAACCTTCATGTTTACAACAAAATTGAAATTCATTTTAACTTATATCCTGTTAGGAGTTGAGTGTGAAATGAAGAAAAATGACATGGAAGAATTGATTGTGATCTGTAAGGCCAGCCCACAGAATGGGGATCCTGGGATGCATGGGCAGGTCCAACATTAGTGAAGTTGTGAAGTTCCTCATATAACCCAGAAAGGAAATGTTACAATGATGTAATGAGGAAGTAGCAAAGCATTTGTGACATGCAGTAGGAAGGATGTGGGGATGCGTGATAAAAGGGCAATTTACCTCTGGGGGTAACAGTCATCACTAATAGGTCATATGTCTCTTGGAACATTCTAAAGAGGGTAGAAAGCTGGGTGACAGGTGAGAGATGTGTTATTTCCCACTCTCTAGTGTGCCAGATGGGGCTAGAGAGATAGAAGGTGTTCTCTTATCTGAAGCCTCCATCTCTCAACCTGCTTCTACGTTCCACAATACCTCCCAAATTAAGTCAGGAACATACAGTGTTCATGTATCCAGTATTTGGAACTGTGTGCAAGAAATACATCTATTTGCCAGTAAATGTATCTTCTGCAAACTCACAGGTAGGAATTCTCCCCCAGAAAACAGGGATGTCACTGGTTTGGAAAATCAATGACAATTATTTGAAAATCCTTTTCACTGGGGTAAGAATTAGTCCAACTTCACGGTGTCAAAATAGAAGGTCCGTTAGAGACAGAGGAAGAAGGAGACTCAATGAGGAGCAAAGACACAGGTTAGAAAAACCTTGATGGGAAACCCCCCCCCACACACACACGGCCAAGAGCTGGAACCATGGGAGCTGAGAGGCTTGGGGCATGGGTGGTCCTTTTTCCCTCTAGTCCCTGAGTGAGGGCATTTGTTCAGGTGTGATGGGCTAGGGGTTTTGGGGTTTGGTCAGGCCTGTCATGCTTTCCCAAGAACTTCTGAGTCAATGGTCCAAGAAATGGGGACTAGGGCAATCTGACCAAAATGGTGATCTGGGGGAAGTTGGAGTTTTCTGATCAATAGAAAGATATTTGGGAGAGAGATCATCCCTTTACATATTATGCCCATAGAGACATTTTCTGATTGCAGAAGAAAAACTAGTTCAAAAAAATTAAAGAAGGAAACTAGTTATTAAGTCTTTAAGAGCATCTAAGTACATTTTAGCTCGAATTAGGCCCATTAAATTTATTGTGTTAGGTTTTCTTCCCAAGTCATAACATTTTTGCCATTGGTAAAGGTTCTATGTGCCAAAAGATGATTGGCTCAGTGTGAGTGGTTTTTCTGGAGCTGTATAATGTGATGGGCCAGCCTATTCCCAGTTACACATTTATCCACAGGCAAGAACAGATTGGTTGTTTATGGATGGTCATAAACACAATTATGCCAGTATGAATATATATATATATATATATAGATAGATTATGAAATCATGGGTTGTTTATTTCTCTATTCTCTTCTAATGTAATTCAGGAGAATGGTGCCTAAATAACATAGCTCTTCCTCAGTGCTTCATACAAACATACATATACAAGTATGTTGATATGTGGTATTTTTGTACAACTTCATACAAACATACATATATATCATACAAACACACATATACAAGTATGTTGATAGATATGTGATATTTTCATATAACTTCATGTAAACATACATTTACTTCATACAAACATATGTGCAAACATACATATGCAAGCATGTTCATAGATATGTGGTATTTTGTACTTGATCATCTTAAAACTCCTTGTAGTTAAAATGAAGAGGCAAATGTTTACAATATTTATAGTAGTAACACCTTTCTTCACTATTCTCTCTTTCCCTGTGTGTGTGACATTTATTTCTCAAATGTGATTCTTGAGGGATTGGATAAAAAGAAAATGGGCTTTGTAATCTAAGTGATACCACAATTTGGTAGGTAAAGCTATTTTATCAATGTAAAACAAAATAAATAATATAGTAATTAATAAAAAATTAGAAGATAAAGAAATAAATTAACAGGGAAAAATAAAACAAACTGCAAAAATAAATAAACCTTTATATTATTTAAGTAAATTTGAAGTCCCTTAATTATATGCTTAATTAAATGGATATATGTACTTTTAATGAACACAGATTAAATTTAATAAAATAATTCAAGTAAGTACTACTCCAGTCACTTTGAAGGTGGCAGAGATACTTCAATATTTTAAAGTTCTTTGATTATTTAGATATAAATTTTAACTGGCAGCTAGAACAAAATTATTTGTAGAATTGGGATGCCTTAAAAATCCTACGAGGAAGATAAAGGGTTATTAAGGCTCCATTTTATGCAATATTTAATTAAACATATATTGATTAATGCTATCTACCAAGGGTAGTTATAAATGTGAATATATCAACAAAGGAATCAAAGTTTCAACCGTTTTTGAGTCTCTAGTTTCCATGTAGAAATACATGATTTGGGGGTTTCTATTATTATTTTGTAACTCAACGTTCACCATCTTGTATACTTTAATGCTCTTTTGGCAACTTAGATAGTTTTACCGTTTTTGTAGTATAGAACTTTAAAACAGATCTGAGTCCTCTTGAATCTAGTCATACATAGATAAAATATATTGGCATATCAACATATACATAATGTATTTGTAAATATATATCATACACATATAAATACTAAAGACTGTGGAATTTTAATGATAGATCTCAAGCAAGAGAATTTGTAAACCTCCCAGCTGACTAAGGTAATTTAATAATTGATAGAAAATCTGATTATAACTAGAACTATTAACTAGAGTGGGGGAAAAATCCAGCTCATACCCAAAAGATCCGTATTATTGACTCATTCTGACACTGTGCCATTTTATTTACATGTTTCCTCTTTTTCTTTCCAGGTTTATTTATTATGTATGCTATTCCTCCTATTTATATTCATTTCTGTTTGGTTGTATTGTCCAGTTTGATACATGATAATTGTACTTTCATCCAGTCTTTGTTCCCACCCCCAAAACAGATGGGATGATAGATGAAATATAGTGCTGGAGTAGGAGAAATCCTTAGAATGATGTTAACAGGAGCTGTTTATTTTTTATGATAATTAGCATTTGTTGTTGTCGTGGATGAATGCTTTTAAACATCCTGAAAGTCTGTTATAGCTCTGAATGATGTCCAGAAATGATGGAAAAGAATTGGCTTCCAAAACAAAGCTGTGTTTCTGTCAGTCATTTTGGAACATATGATTCATTTTAAATATAACCTAAAAATAAGTTGGATAGCTGTCAGCTTGCAAGCAATTCCAAGATAAATTGTGAATATTTGCTTGAAAGTCCCTGTGTTTCATCTTTGTTTATAGATCAGCAGTCCATTAACAAAGAATTCTGGCCGGTAAACAAAGCCTGGGGTTCTATTCCCAGTTTTGCTGCTAAAGTGCTGGTAAAACTTTGAAAGAAAAGAAAGGGATAGAAACAACTAGAACGTGTAATAATGCACTAGACTTATGTCAGTTGCTAAAATGTAAACTGTTTTGTTTAATTATCAAAACAGTTCTAGCTGAAGGAGATAGGTTGTTTTCTTACCTTTCCTGCTTTCTCCATGCCTGACTCCAAGCCCACCTGCAACCCATTTTCCTTGATTTCTTCTTTACTTAGGTTCCACCATCAGACACTAACCGCTAGTCATTCTGTACCTGTGATATCGCAAATATATATTTTGTCAGTGTTCTGCAACTTCTTTGGTCAAGATCACCATGATTCTACACATGGATTATAACTAATAGCCTCCTAACTGGTCTCCCTATAAAGTCTGTACCCACTTATTCAATCTACTGCTTATTCAATCTCCTACCTACTTATTCAATCTCTCCTAGAATAGTTTTTTTTTCTTTTTTTAAAGGAATTCGGATTCACTCTTCTGTTAATAGCTTCTCATTCATTGTCCTGGATAGATGCTAAACAATTTACAAACTTTGAAAGAAATGACATACAAACTTTGAAAGAAATGACATTTAAGTCTAGATCCCTGAATTATCTTTTTAATGGAGTCATTACATTTCTTTTAGTTGCTGAAAATGCAGTTCTGGTTGCCTGGAAAGCTGTTATTCTGGCCCCACTCCTTCTAGGCTAATTGTATACACACATACACATGCACATTTATACATACATGGTAATGTGTATGATTTGACTGAAAAGTTGCACAGAAAGGCTCCCCAGCCTGCCATAAAAGGTCTTCCCGAAAACATCCTCATACCAACATGCTACTTCCTTAAGAACATTTATCACATTATGAAGGATTTTCATGGCTGTTTTCCACTGGATCAAATGTGCATTTAGCGAGTTGAAACCTGAGGCTCCTCATTATTCTACTACAAGAATCTAAATAGTACCTGCTTCATAGTTTTGAGGAATGAGTGAATACAGGGTATTGGTATTTTACCAATTATTATTATTTTATACCAATTATTATCACAGCAAATGTTTAGACAAAGAAATGCTGGTGTATTAAGTAATCTGATCCCATCAGTTTAGGTTAGGTGACTGTTTAGTTTTTGCCATTAAATAACTAATTCCAACATTAACTTTCAGAGAGAGAGACATGATTTCTTCTATCAATTCAAAATTTTATAAGAAAATGAGTGTAATTGTGCTTGAATCACATGAACTGCAGCTAACTATGTATTCACTCCACTAATTTGAGCATTTTCAATTGTCCCTGGTATGTGTGGTGTGGTGGTCTCTTTGGTATAAGGCACATTATTATAGATAAAACCACATTATTATAGATAAAACTGACTCAGTGGACTCAAAATAAAATGAAAGGGGGAGAAGACATGTGAGCAAAACATTTCTATTTGTAACAAGTAGTTAGAGAACTTGAAAACATCCCAGCAGTTCAAGATAGGAAGGTTTTATTTTATTTGTTTTATATGTGCTTTTAAAGGTATCGTACACTTATCTTGAAAATTAAGGAGTTAATGTGAGCATATAATGTTCCTGTTGGCATTTCGCTCTGCCCTTCATTTGGAGTTCTTTGTGGAGAGTTAAAAAATGAAGAAAACTGAACCAAAAACTTCCAGGATCATGATACAAGAAAGTACAGATTTATGTTAGTGAGTAGACAGTTATTGAGATACTATAGTTGAGAAAAGATTAGAGAGAGAATGTAAATTCTTTAATTAATGAAAGGAAAGACAGTCATTAACATAGTTGTAATATTCAACAAGCTGAATTTTGATTCATTTCTGTGCTACAAAGAACATTCTGAAAAAGATCAGGGCCTTTATCTTCAGCAAAGCACAAATGCTTTTTTGTTGCTTTTTAAACTTTTATGGAGATACTGTTGGTTCATAGCTGTATAGGACTCAGAGGTGCAGACACACATCTTCAGACGTTGTTACCACCTCACAGCCACCTGCAGGCACCATGGAGGGCATCCAGTGGGGTACAGTGGAGAAATGTTTTCTTTGTTACATTCATTTCGATGAAGCTTATGTATAGGAGATATTCTAAATCATATATATATATATATATATATATATATAGAGAGAGAGAGAGAGAGAGAGAGAGAGGCTATATTCTAAATGTGTGCTTTTGGAGTTAGTGTAATAACTTCAAATTTCAATTAATAGCACATGTTTATTTTACTTGATCTTGAGCTTACGTATAAATAGGGTAAAATAAAATAGGATAATTCAACAGAATAAGTTAATATAAGGATATGTGTTTTTGAAGGCTGTATTTTTTGGATAAAATAGGACAATTCAACAGAATAAGTTAATATAAGGATATGTGTTTTTGAAGGCTGTATTTTTTGGATAATATAACAGTTTTCATACTGTAAAACATACAGCTAAATTATTTTCAATTTTATTTCAGGGAGTGGGATAATTTGGCTCAAAGATGATTATATGTTGTATATTCAAAGTACAAAGCATCACGGTCTCTAATTCCAAGTGAAAATACAATTAGCAATTATGAGTTAGATCTAATTATTTGAATTCAGTTGATTATATAGCTTGGTATATTGGTGTTTCCATGAATTTGGTTTTGCTTGAACATAGCTTATTCTTATTTAAGCAAGTATAAAAGTCATTTGGAATATTATTTCTTGAGTTCTTACCATAACCTAAAATGCAAAATAAGATTTCTGCTTCAGTCACACAATTCATATTTCTATAGTAGTGAAATAAATACATGCATTGGTTCTAGATAAATAGAAGGAGCAGGTCTTGTATGGACGTCAATGATTAATTTTATTTGCCTTTCTTGTAAAATGAAATTTAAAAAATACATAAATTGAGAATAATTCCATGGTGATGGTCAAAAAAACACTAGTTTTCCTAAGTTTGGGTCTTGAGTATATTGCCAAGCTTGTCTTGATGGCTACATTTTCCTTAGCCTTTTTGTCCTCTTAACTTTTGTCTTCTTTGTGCCACCTAGAGAAGAGTGGTCTTACCCTCTGTCTTATAGACTTTACAGTTTTGACCACTTTCAGTTTCAAGGAACTTGTGTGATGCCATACTTAGTAACTCTTTTTTAAATTTCTTTATGTTTTAATTGATCGCAATGCATATACTTATTACATCATTGTCTACCCCGAGGTTCTCCAAAAATCCTGTCACCTGTGAACCATCATCTTAATCTCTTGTGCTGATCCCTCCCCCAATTTCATGCTCCCTCATTCTTCCTTGCTTTATGATTTGGTTCTGCTGTCATTTTGTTATTTTCAATTATTTCTTGTCCTTTTATTTGTTTTCACTGTGTCATACATATAGGTAAGATCATCCAGTATTTCTCTTTTTCTTTCTGGTGTATTTCTGCCAGTGTGATTTCTTCCAGCTCCATCCATGTTGTCACAGATGCATTAAATTTGTCTTTTTGCTGGCTGAATAATATTCCATTTGTAAGTCTACCACAACTTTCTGATCCATTTGTCTAGTTTGTCCCTCTCTTTTTAAAAATTTGCTGATTTTGTATTAATTTTTTTCTTATACTGAAATTAGCCTAAGAGAAAAAGAGAAATGAAGTCTCACTTATGTGTGGGATACAGAGTAATGAAAGGGCAAGAAAATGTTAAAACTGGCAAGGAACCTCCTTCTTGACAGCCACCTTATCATTTACTTTCTGGGCTATGTTCTGTCCTGTTAGCCTCAGTAGTGTCTTTTTTGAAATGGCATCCTGTGATGTCATCCCCGACTTCTAAAGATGTCCAGTGACTGCTAAGTCCTTAGAGGAATGAGTCCTAATTCCTTAGTGTGTCACATACAACTTCATCATGGATACACTCGTTCCTCTGATTTACTTCCTTGCTATTACTTATCTCGATACTTATGGTACTACTTTCCTTGAGTTTATTTCTCGCTTACCCATCATATTCTGCAGTCTCAAGTTTCTTTACCCTAATAGAATTGTTCTCTGCTCAATATGCCCTTCCTATTGGATAATCCTGTCACAACTTAGAAGATGCACCTTAAAAATGCTTTTATGAGTGTAACTGTGAAGAAACTTTCCATATGAATTGAAAAAGCTGTCCATATGAGTCGAAAAAAATCTGTGTGTGCATTATGAAAGAGTTAGTTGATAGAATAGATCATCAATTATATAAAAAATCTTATTTTCAACATACCCTTATAAGCTATTTAACAGTGATTATGCATTCCTGGATATGAGAATTCTAAATATTTATAATGAGTCTATCATTTGACTAGGTTCTTCATTTTTATTATTTTTAAGTCCACACTTGATTATCAAACATTCAGTACTGTCAAGTGCTGAAAATATAAGAGTAAACAAAGCACAGATTCTTTCTCTGCAGAGTAGGGTTAGGCTGTGAACAAAATGAATGTGCATATTATATACCATCAAACACGATTATACAGTGTTATACAGAGAAATAAAGCAGGGAAGATATATAGGGAGGGCAAGAAAGGAAGTGTTGTGATATTAAGTTGAATTTTCAGAACAGACTTAAATTAGAAGGTAATAGTTGAGTTAAGAATTGAACAGCTGAGGAGATATACCACGAGGATATCCCAGGAAAGAGTAAAAATCAAGCTGGGAAAAAATAAGCAAGGGAGATAAAGAATTACACAGCAAGGCAATTTCATTCAGCTTTTTTTTTTTTTTGGAGGGTTTTGTGACATGTTTTATATACATACCTGTGCCTATATGTAAGTGCACATATATGCATATGTAACTCTGTTATTGTTTTGGGTACAATTATATCACTTCTTTAAAAATAACTCAGTGTAGAGACTTTTCCACATAGAGACACATTTTTTTGTGATCTGCTAAGTAGTAGTTATGATCGATAACACTAAGTCTTAAAAAATTAAGTCATATTTTTAATTTTATTGAAACTGGATAAATAGGAAGAAAAATAATTCTAGCATGTATCTATTTCTACCAGATACAGTACAATATCTGACACTATATTTAAAATAAATTAATTCTGTATTAGAAATACTTTTTACAAAAGTCCAGGTCTGAACAGAATTTTTAAAACCTAGGTTTGATAAATATGATATATCAGATCAGAACAATTGCCTTTTAAAATAGTTTTCTTTTTCTACTAACTCTACACCAGTGCTTGTCTTCTTTTAACTATAATATATGTAAAATATATTTGTGAACCGAATTATTTAGAATTAAAAAATTTTAGAAGAATTAATACCTAGCTTCTAGAAAATCTGACATATAATAACCAAGGATGCCATTTTACTATTCCTAAGTACTAACAGTTCAATAAACCTGGCAATAGGTTTGGTTCATATGGTGAACTAATTTTAATTTTCATAATTTTAATTTTCTTAGATTCTTACATTTCTGTGTAAACATTTTGGTAAAACAAAATCCATCATGTAACAGTTTTCCAAATGCAGGTTCTTGAATGTGGTTGCTTTAGGCACTGGGATTTCCTTAACTACTGTGTGATCTAGAGAGTACTAGGCCTATTCATGATTCAGTAGTACTGGCAATATACCCAAACATTTGCAATTGCAATTGGAAACACTTCTAATTGTGGTAGACATTCCTAGTATTTAGCGATATTTGGTTGTCTCTACTTCTGTACCTCTAGAAATTGCAGCCAGTCCCTAAACCTGGAATTTGGTCATGTAATTTTCTTTAGTTGATGAAACATGAGTCACATTGTGCTTGTTTCCATGGAGATGCACTTCATTGCCTGGCCCAAGATTCTCCAGTTCACTTATTCCTAACATATCCATTGAGTGAGAAGTTTGAATCATCTTGAATTCTGAGTCACAAATATAAAGAATAGCTGTTGTGGAGAATTATTGAATCTACAGACCTTGTTATGACACATAAAACCTTGGTTTTTTATAATCCCTGTGATTTGGAGGGGGTGAAATTTCCAATAGCATGGTCTAGTCTACAAGTTCTCAAACATCAGTGGTGCATTTAAGTCATTTTTTAAATGTATTTATTTTCATTCTTCATTATTTACAACGTTTTCAGCCCCAGAGTTCTCCCACCACCTCATGACACATGAATCATCCTCTTAATCATTTGTGCTCCCCCCAACCTCACTCGCCCTCCTCCTCTCATGCTCTATGCTTCAATTCTGCTGAAGGTTAGTTTAAAATTTTTCTTGTCTGTTTGTTTTACCTTCATTTCTCTTAATATAAGTGAGACCATCCAGTATTTCTCTTTTTCTTCCTGGCTTATTTCTGCTAGCATGATTCCTTCTAGCTTCATCTATGTTGCCACAAATGATGTTTGTCTTTTTTGATTGATGGGGGCATTTGGGTTGTTTCCATATCCTTGCTATTATAAATAGTGCTGCAATAAACAGGTGTTTCTTTGGATTGGAGTTTCTGTAACCTTTGTGGGATTGCTGGATCAAATGGTAGTTCCACTTTCAGTAGTTTGAGGATTCTCCACACAGCTTTCCATAGTGACTGAACAAGTTTGCATTCTCACCAGCAGTATAAAAGTCCCCTTTCTCCCCACATCCACACCAACACTTGTTGTTGCCCATTGTTTTTTTTTTTTTTTTTTAAATGGGCCATTCTTAATGATTGTAAATTGGTGTCTCATTGTGGTTTTGATTTGCATTTCCCTGCATGTAAATCTTTACTAAAACATGTGAATACCCTTCTTGCAGGCCTTATATTCAGTTTGTGACTCAGTTGGCCTGGGGTGTGGCCTGAAGGAATTCTTGTCTGATCTCCCAAGTGATTATGAAGCTGCTTGCTCAGTGACACACTTTGAAAACCATCCATCCATCTAATCTTGACAAACTCTTGAGCTATAACAATTGATTTCTTTAATTTTTTAGAATATACAAGTCACCACGTTTTGGACTATAATTGATAGTAGGTCAAATTTACTAAGATAAAAAAAACAAAGCACAATTTTATAGATAAAAGTAAAGTAAATATTAAGCAGTTGGGCGTGGTAGCACATGCCTGTAATCCCTGATACTTGGGAGGCTGAGGCTGGGGATCACTTGAGTCTGTGAGATCTGGGCTACCCCAGGCAACATAGGGAGACCTAGCCTCAAAAATAAGGTAACAACAATAATAATAATAAAATGTTAAGCAAACTGAGGTTTTTATAGTATTAACATTGATAAAATTATCCACCACTTTAAAAAAATAACACTTTGTCTGAACTTTCTATACTGAGTAGTTTTTAATTCTTTTCCATATTCTTGTCTTTGGAGCATTTTAGTCAATTTAAAATAGTTTTAGTATAGGGAAATTACATTAACTGTAAATGTAATCAGACTTAAGTATAAATATGATATAGAATAATCTAACATTGATTTAGTGCTTTCCAATATCTGTTTCAGTAAATTTATATAAAGCTTTACTTTTTAATTTAAATTAAAAAAGTACCAAAAATGCTAATTGTATGACTAATGATTCTGATTTGTCAATTAAACATTTCAAAAAATCTCCTACTTTATTCACAGTGAACTTTTTATCCTATTATACAATTGAAATAATTGGGTTGGCATTAAAGAAAGAAAATTAAGTCAGCTCTTGAAATCTTGCCACTAACTTGTTAATTACCTTATTAATTATAAAATGAGAAATGACAAGTTATAATTCTCTTTCTAAAGTATGACTGAAGGTCAGAGAGTTCTTCTATTGGGACATTGAGAAGCCAGAAGAAATTATGCAGATTAAAAAAATATCATTAGAGATCATTGGAAACAAGACCTAGATCAATGTTTTAAATGTAATCTTTAAGCATTGTTTTAAATCTGTTCTTAAAGGAAACAGTACCTATTATAAGATATGCAATAATAAAATGGCAAATGAAAATAATGGGCAGGAGACAAATATGGGGATTTTTTCAGATTTTGTCATACAAATGGTTGACAATGTATGCAAAAAGACATCATCAACCACTATCAGAGAAAGGCATATTAAAGCCATCATGAGCGAACATATCAGACCTATTGAAAAGCAACCCTAAAAAACAAAGGTTGAGAGGAAGTGGAGAAAGGAAATAAAAGGAAATAAAAAGAGGATTTGAAAACGATACCTGTACTCCATATTCATTGGAATATTGTTTATAATAGCCAGATTTGTAGCCATCCTAAATATTTGTCCATGAAAAATGACAAGTGATAAGTATCTACATATATTGTGTATATCTTATATCATATACACATGTATGCATTTGTGCATACATGACATTTATGAGAACATGGGTAGACTTTGAGGAAACTATAAGTGAAATAAGTCAGAGTAAGAAGAAGAGAATCTCTGTGAATGCTCGTCTATCTTTGTGGTAGCTTTATAAATAGTATAAAAGCTTTGTCACTGGTATAAATGATAAGACCTGAAAAGTTGATGAAAGTCTTTTAGATTTAACTTATTTCAACATAAAAAGTCAAGTTCTTTTGTCATGTTGCTTCCCCTCTAGATTTGTTTAGATCTAAGTGATATGAAATTTTTTGTAATTTTAATGTATACAACATGATGATTTGCTATAAGAACAGCAGGTTTACTTGTTTAGGCAAGCCAGAAATATACAGAATGGTTTTCTCCGTTTATTAAAACAATAATATTTGAAAGTTATTTTTTGGTAGAGAAAATCTAAATTTTTAAGGGAAATTTTATACCTATAGTGATATTCTAATCATATTATATATTACATACTTTTAATTTATTATATATTAATATATAATATACATGTGGATTATATATAGATATATAATATAATTATATATTATTATATCATATAATATATATTATTTACTTGACTGTGCATGCATTTGTTTTTCAATGAGTTGTTGTAAGTGCTTTGCTAAGAGTAGTCTCAACACTTGTTAGCTCTGTTGGTTATTAGTTTGTAGTTTTCTTAAGACATATCAAAGCACTACAATATTGTTCTCAATATTTTTATTGTTACTTGTAGAATACATGTTTTATACAATTTAGCTTCTAAACATTTTTAAGTGTACAGTTTAGTAGCATTAAGTCTATCTGCATCTTTGTACAACCGATCTCCAGAACTTCTTTTCTTGTAAAACTGGAACTCTATACCAGTTTGACAATAACTTCCCATTTTTCTCTTCCTTAATGTGCACACAACCAACATTACACTTTCTGTTTCTTTGAGTTTAGTTTTTTCAAATCCTTCATATAAGAGGGATTATTTTATCTCTTTTTTTGTGACTGACATATTTCACTTATAATAATGACCTCTAGTGTTATCCATGCTATAGCATATGTCAAAACTTATTTTCTTTTTGGAGGCTGAATAATATTCCATTTGCTGTGCTACATTTTGTTTATGAATCCATCTACTATTGGATATTTCCGTTACTTGCACATTTTGACTATTGCTGCTATGACATGAGTAAACAAACGTCTCTTTTAAGACCTTTTTCTGAATTCTTTTGCATAGAACTTATGGAAGTAGAATTGCTAAATCCATCTGGCAATTCTGTGTCATTTTTTGAGGAAATAGTCTATTGTTTTCCATAGAAGATGCATCATTTTATTCTTCCAACAGCGTTTTACAAAAGGTTCCAATTCTTCACATCATCACCCACACTTTGGGTTGATATTTTTTAGTTGATATTTTAATTGCACTGTTATCTAGAAATAATCCTTAGTGTCATTGCCTTGATTAATCTTTTTTTTTCCTTCTAAGAACTTTGAGGTTAATATATTTCCAAATTGCTTTAATGCAAATTTATTTTCAATATGAGTAACATTTTCCACTGTCCCTCTAATATTAGGGTCAAATAAAAGAACTGTGCTTCATTATTGAATTGTATTGTGTATATATGATATGTATAATATTTTGTGATAAAATATACCACAATTCAGTGCTTTTCATATTTTCGATTTGTCATTTCTTCTTGCATTGTGTTAAACAAAATCTGAGACTATTTTCCGCAAAAGACTTTTGATTATTGCTTTTCTCCAATATAAGTCTTTTCAGGGAATTATTTGTCTTTATCTCTGTGTTCTTATCTCCTGGAACAGGAGGATCTGGCTCATAGTAAAGGTTCAATGCATATTTGTTAAGTGAATCAGTGGGTCAGTAATATACAGTCCAACCCCAAGAGCCTATCTTGTGTCATAACTATACATCTTGCACATGAATATGAAAGAGCAATCTTTTTCTGTTTTCTTGTTCTTTGAATTATGATTCTGTATGTTTAGTTGGAAAGTGCAAGTATTACTTGTATTGACCTATATCTAATGAATTCTTCTCCTTGGCATTTTGATACAGCAAAAAGCAGCATAACTTGGGGTCATAAGGAAATCTTAATGGGTTTTAGAAATGTTTATTTTTGCTGTAGAGAATTTTTTATGTCAAGGCTAATCACATTTAACACTGAATGATGTGCACTTCAGTCAATATACAGAAAAAAATAGAAAACAGAAAACAAAGTAAGAATAATGTATTGCTTTCTGCTGCAACTGTGATATTTCCATAAATATTATGCCTCTAAATTTGAATATTTGCAAAAGATATCATTACAGCTAAATGAGAATAATTTTTGAGATTATTAGCAGAATATGCCCAATTGCTTATGAAATAGAGTAAAAAATACAACTTTAAAAAAAAAAAAACCTTTGCCAGCATTATCTTAAAATTTCCAACCTTCAACCAGGAACATCTGGAATATCTGAAATGTTTAGGAAAGAATATTTTAAAATATTTAGAATATTTAGAAATATTCAGAAATGAGTATCTTATTCCATTATTGGAGATAGGAAAGAACAATAATGCTTAAGCGAGAAACATCATTGATGATCATAGTAACAGCAACTGCCATATCTAGAAATAATAAGTTGCCGTAACAGCAACTTGCCCCATGTCTAGAAATAAGTCCTTCAAGTTCTTAACATTTCCCTTATTTTATTGTCCCACAAAACTCTCATATTGTCCTCATGTATGAGAACAATGTGATTTTTTTTTTGGCTACATTGTAAAAACTAGTAATATTAAAAATACAGGGATAATCTAAATATTTCCACTGTTAAATGGATAAAGAAATTGCTGCATGTTATACGCTGGAATACTATCCAGCAAATAAAGTCAATCTAAACATAGATAAAACACCATAATATATAGAATCTGAGTGACAAAATCATTAACACCTTTTTCAAATTAAAATACTAGTTAGTGTCAGAATCAGGATATAAACCCATATGTTCCATCCAGTACTGATGTTCATTACAGTTCTTTACCTTACCATAAATTGACACAAGCAAGAAGTCAACTGACCACAAGTAAAAGTGATACACAGAGATACAAACTCCTCTAAGTGTTGGTGAGTGAGAGCCATTTAGCTGCCAAAGTTTAACAAGAACCCTTGGTCCAGTCATAGCAATCTATACTCATCTCTGCCAGTCTAAGCTCTCTGACTACCACTGACTCCAGGTTGAGACACACTAAAGTCTGCAAGAAGCATTAAACAGCAGCAATAAGAAGATATGATCTTTGCAACTCTGGTACTATATGCATTAAGGACCTAAAGTTTTTCTCTGAGGCTAAAGAAATATGCATTAGTGAAGGTTTTATTTTATGAGACATAAGAAACTGCAGACAGACTAATATAAGGAGATAAACAAGATGAGTCAATGTTACAAAGTAGCTCCCGTTTTACAGAGGATAAAGATTCTATCTGAATCAGCAAATTGTTGCTATAAAAAGGATGCATAATGCCACTCACACAATTCAGTCATCTCTTTATTTTTATTTTATATTTTTTTGCTAAAGATGGATAGTCTTTGCCATATTGAAAAAGGGCAAAGTGACATTATGGAGAAATCTACCTAAGTGACTGGGGATACATATTCTAGGCTTGTAATACTCATAGATAAGCACATAAAACATTCAGAATGAGGAACAGAAGTACATGCTGCTATGCTGTGCTAAGTAGCAGTGACAAATATTCCTGGTTTGGCCATTTTCTCATTCTTAGTTCCTGTGACCTTGGGGTCAGATAATTCTTTGTTGTAGGAAGTTGTTGTCCTACATGGTAGGATGTTTCGTAGCATCTCTGGCCTCCAATTACTAGATGCCAGTAACAGTGCTCACCCATAGTTGTAAGAAACAAAGGTATTCCTAGACATTGCCAAGTGTCTCCCAGAGACCACAATAGAGAACCATTGTTTTTGTATTTAACCCTAATATACATTTCTTGGCATGTTTAAGGCTGTCACAAAGATAGGCTGTAGCGTTACATATGGTATATCTTAGAAGTCTACCCTGTAGCTTAAAAGGTAACATACATAGGCTAATTTCAATAAAAATTGAATTAAAAAGTGTCTATTGTTCACATAAGCATTTATTAAGCACCTACCAAAGGCCTGTCACTGTTCTAGGTTCTGGAGGTATAAATATTTAGACATATTTGAGATTTCACTTAGACCAGATATCACATCAACTGCTTATCTGTCCAGATTCCCCAAGTTTTGCTCTTATATTCTATTTAATCTTCAGAAACCACGGCTATAGGTTTTACTGTCTCATGTCTGTGTAGATATATTTTCACCGTTATGTTTTTTTTCTAGAATAGAGAATGAAAAGTTCCTCAAAGTTATTGTGAGTGTTTTAAGGTGTGAGCTAATTGGATCTTTATTTTTCCATATAAATTAAAGGGCTAAAGTGATGAGCTAGGATCCCATGAACGATGCCATTCAATATCCTTAATGCAGACTGTTAGTCAATGAGGCTTGAGTTCAAAGTTACAAATATTATTTACCAACTAGTGATTGTATATATTTGCTGTTCAAAATCATTACAATTATACTTTTAAAATTAGTTCTATTGTTAGAGAACTATAGAAAAGACTAAACATACTGAAGAATTCTCAAAACTATTCTTTTTCTGGAAACACAATCCTAACTTCATACTGTCTTTCCTTTAAGAAGGTAAAACAGGTCATACAGGAAAAACAAATGCTTAAAAATGAAAAGATATTAATAGTTCCAGAAACTATGATATATAATATATTTCTTTCATTGCATTTATTTTTTAAAGAGGCACAGGAAAGTGTCAAATTGGAATTTGTAAAGAAATTATGCCACTTGCTCTACGTCATGCATTTATTGATATTATGTTTAGAAAACCCTTGACTTAGCCTTTCTACCAATTTACCTTTATGGTAGGATAGGATGTTATGCAAAATATTCATCAACCAATTATCTCCCAGGCAATGATCAACACCTGATCAATGCCAAAGAACTTTATTAGCTAATAAATACTATCAACTTTCACATATAACCAACTCATAACTGTCCACATGTAAATGCAAGCCACATTTGAGTGTTTGATTCTTGTAAGTTATTGTAATTGACAAACGGATAAGAACTTTGTGGTGTATAACACAGTGGAATATTACTTAGCAATTAAAAATGACTAACTTGAGGGATTTGTGATAACATTGATGGACCTAGAAAGAATCATATTAGTGAAAATAAGCCAAGAAGATAAAGAGAAATACGGGATGATCCCACCGATATGTGGGACATAGGGGAAACAAATAAAAAAGCGACAGGAAAAATTTAAAACTGTCGTTAGAACTGAAGCATAGAGCAAGAGAGGGGGAGGAGGTAAAATTGGGAGAAGGATGGGCTAAAGAGATTAAGATGGTGGTTCATGGGGAATAAGGTGATACGGCAACATTGAGGAATATAACGGTGTGAACAAACACGCAAAATATATTTGTGCGTGAATGTATGTGTGTTTGTAATCAAATAAACAACCATTATTAAAATTGAATACCATTACTAAAGCACTTAGAACAATCCTGACATACTAAACTGAAAATTTAAAGTTTACAGCAAATAAACAAATGTGTTCGTACCATAATCAAGATATCACCAGAGTCACCCAGCCTTGGGTGGGGACTAAGGGAATCATACTAGGTAGAAGTGCAAGAATAAAAGAAATATCCACAATATGAGTCCTGGATCAGCACTGGATTGCCCTGTGCAGCTGAGGGAGGACAAAAAAGAGAGGAAGGTCATTGTGTGGAGGAAAAGGGTGCAAAGTCTGCACAGACCTGCTTAGGGCAACAGATGAGTGAAGTAAAGTCTGGAAGAACAACTTTGCCACTCTTAGATCTTCCAGGAATATTTCTTGTACAATTAAAATTGATAACAATTCCTTCCTAGACTTCTTGAAATAGGGTTTTTGGGGGTGAGCTAGACAAATTCCTGTTTCCTTTGGTCAAAGCTTCTGGAAATGTAGATTGGAGATTGGATGTCATTGCAATTCATGGAGATGCTTAAATTCTCCTTCACCTTCCAGAGAAGATTCTTTTAAATCATCACTGAAAACCACAAGTTTAAAGCATCGATAGTCCCAAGAGAGGAAACATACCAGGAAACCACTAGGAAGGATATCCTTTTAAATGGCCAGAAGGAGACTGGAAGTGTGCCGTCTGCTCTAGTCCCTAGAATAGAGAGGGGTCACCCAGGTCAAGGAAAGGACAAGAGGCTATCTTTGGGCAAAGATAAATTTTGTCCCATTCCATGTCAGCGTGGCCGGCCTACGCTGAAACAGGACTCACCAGACAAAGAACAGCTGTGCTAAAAACTGTTTCATCTTATAATTGACTGCGCTTATGAGCAACCTATGCAGGGGTGAGGGTGCATTAATAGAAAGTCAGCCCGGGTCGCAGGAGAAAGCGACAGTTGAGGAACCCAGGGTCTTTTGGAGGAGGCTCCAGCCAGCACTTCACAGCCCCCACAGCCTCTCTTCAGTCCATTAGAAATAATCACTCCTAAGTGGCCTATCATCAGTGCCAGTGTGCTTTTTTTTTTTTTTTTTTTTTACATTTACTAAAAGCTTTTCTCTTGGCCCACTTACATTTTTTTCCTTTTGTTTCTAAGTAACTATTTAATCCCACCTCCTTGTATTTTGCAGTTAACGGACTTGAAAAAATCTGATTTGAGACTAGGCTTGCAGATGGATTTCTTCTTTCCTTCCATCTTCGCTTTCCCCAGCAACTAGTAACAACCACTGCATATGCATTAAACAAAATACCCATTAGTGGGTCTTGTTTTGCACTTTTGTAGACAAAGACGAAAGAGGCCTGCACTTGGATGAACTCTTTCTGTATTTTTTCCCCCTTTGGACAACAAATAGCTCCCTTTTAAATTCAGAAATGCAATGGCATTGAACTCCTAAATTGTTCTTATCTAAAATGTTTTACTCCCATCTTCACTTTCATGGATTATGATTAATTTCCCCCTAAAATGAATTATTCAAATTGAGCCCAGTCTCCTGAATTCATAGGAAAAAAGCAATGTCTTAGCATGCTGGGTCTATTCTACGCAATTATCACTTGGAACATGCTTCCTGGTACCAACAGAAATACTTTCTTTCAACCTGTCGTTTGTTTCTCCAAATAGACTGCACACATCTCAAGTTTAAAGTATATGTCATTCATGTATTCACTGAACATGTCATTGAACATCTGACATGTGCCAGAGTTCACTAATCTCTCGAGATATCCAGGAAATAATCATACAAAATGCCCTGCCTCCATGGAGTTAGTCTTTTAGTGGAGGATGACAGAGTAAATAATCAATCTCCTAATATGTAAGTTATGCATATCTGAAGGGTGATAAGTGCAACAGAAATTAAAGAAAACAATAGAAGATGAATCTGAAATATGAAAGGAGAAGATGACAATTTAAAGGATGTTGATGAGCCAGGAAACATTCTCAAGTGGGAACTTGAGGAGGACAGTTGTCCTTACTAACTCCAGGAAGACTGAATGGAACTTTTAGCATGCATAGTTTGTTATGTGTTACTTTGGGATACCTACAAACAGTCAGCTAGAGAGATGATAGAGCAGACTGTTGAATATGAGCATTGAGTTCCAGTAGAGTCTGGGATGGAATCTATTCATTTGAGAGTAACACTAGGAAAGTGGGTGAAGTCACCACAAGAGTGAATCATTAAACAAAAAATGAGAGAAAACAGTCTGTAAGAAAACTAAAAGGGTGGGCTATCCTAGAAATCAAGAAAAAAAATCTAACCAAAGAAGCAGGGATGATATAGCTGATAAGTGGAGTGAAATGAGATGGTGACTTGATGGTGGAATTTAGCAAACCTGGATGTCACTGGCCATCTTCACAAGATCAATTTCAATGAAGTCGTAGAGACAAATCCTGGTTAGACAGAGCTTAAGACAGGCTATGAAGAAGGAAAAGAATACTGGGAGTGGTGACGTGACTGGGTGAGAAGAATGGGTGAGGTGAAGAAGAAGACTAGGTGAGGTGATGGTGGCAAACTTATTACCAGAGGAAGATTGCTTAATGTTAAGTAACAGTTCCTTCATAAATGAAAGAGCATGAATCAGTGCAGAACGGTGGTCCATCCAATAGATGATGAGAGATAATAAAATGATAAGAGAAATACTATCTTTTCATAGCAGGTGGTGATATTGTTGTCTCCCTAAAGGGTCACAGAATCCTGAAGAGCAACTTGGGTTTTTGGGAATCAGGGTATAAACTTCTCTCTCTGTTTTTCCCAGAAATTTATTGGTAAAATCTATATTTGAATGTTTTATTGTGAAAAATGTCAAAATGGGATACAAAATTTCTTAAAGTTGTAAGCAGATTAATGACTGAAGTTGGAGGAGATCATAAAAAGCCTCTGTGTCAGGATTGGGCAGCTATTTCCCCCAGCCAGAACTTTGTCAATACCTCTGGGAGTTCTTAGATATTTTATACCAAATTACCCTCTCAGAACGTTGTACCTTCCTCATTTTTCAAAGTTGCCTGACTATACATATATACTCCAAGCCCCTTTCTTAACCTGTGGTAATGACTCTCTGAGATATCATCCTTTCCTAGTTGGGAGCACAGCCTCTGGTTCTCTTTCTCTTCTCATCTTTCAACACCATATTTTCTCCTTGTTTCAAACAAGGCAAATTGAACTCTTTAATGTCCTCAAACTCACATACTGTCAGCAATGCCTTTGTGCATTAAATTACCTTTGCTGTAAATATTTTTTTTTTCCCTCAGAGAGTCAAGTTACCTTTTGGCCTGTGTAATTCATGATCTTCAACTTTTTATTTTTTTCTACCAGTTTTACCAGCCCTTTGCACATCCCTTATGCTTGTACTTAGCACAATGAATTACTAATAGCACAACTGATGGTTGCAATGGATTGCAACTGATGATGGATTGTCTGTCTTTTAGAGTAAACTGTAGTCTCTATCATCTTTTCTCTTCATTGTTCTATGTGCTTAACACAGGGTCTCTTGCATTGTAGCTGCTTAGTAAATATTTATCCAAAATTAAATAAGCATGAATATAAAAAATATGTGACTACCAAGTAAGGTAGCTTGACATAAGCTCTGACTTTATACAGGGAGTTTCAGAGTCCATCTGCTCTAAAATAAAAAATCATTGTATTTCTGCTAACATAACTATTCCAATACATAACTGGTAACCCCAATTTGCTTGCTTTGTTGTATTTTCTTTGTTTCACCAGTCCTCTGTTGGAACTGAAGATTATTCTACTATTCATTTGACTGGGGTCCAATCTTCAGCTTCATTTCTTCTGCTGCTTTTTGATCTTCACTTCTATATCTCAACTCAATAGAACCTATATTTTCTCTTCTTTTCTTTTTCTTTTTAAAACCCTGTTAGTTTTCTTACATCATTTTCCACTTCTGTACAGGGGATTATACTCATGTGTAATACCCTAAATGAGCTGACCTATCTGCTGCTGTTAGACTATTTTGGCATAGTCCTCATCTTACTCTGTGACACATTCCAGACAACAAACACCCACATTAAAGGAAACTTTCTGATTTACATTTTCCTTTTATTTGGGAAGAAGAGCTATCCAACTCCTGAATTAACTCAGTCACCCTACTTGCAACTTAGAATTCATTCCTTCTCCCCTCACAGAGGTGTTCATGTGTGCTGTAAGAGGCTGGGTTATGAACCTGTTCGGGTTCCTTTGCCAGGTGTCTGACATTCAATTTTCCATTAATGCACCTTCTGAGCTGTCAACATGCGCAGTCATCTTTCCTATCTACCTTTTCTATGAAATGTTTCCAGTTTTTATTCTTCATCTTGCTTGCATTGCTCACATTTGTTTCTTATGTTGACATCTTTGTGACTTAATTATAGTTTTAAATTTTGTCAAGAGATGGAATTGCACAAGGCACATGTATGGGATTGAATGTCCTGGGGTTCTAACTCTGATCTTAAAATGTTCTGAAAACTATACCTCAGAAACTCTGGATGACAAATCAGTGATTATTATTTATATTTTTAGTAAAAAATTGACAGTTTTTGAGTACCTTTGACAATATGGCACTTATTTTGTATCTCTCCCTTTCTGGAGTCTCAAACTTATAGATTTCCTTGAATTCTCCAAGAAAATTCTAGCACATTTTCAAACATTAAAACTGCAAAAAGAGTATTTAAGTTTTGAGTACATGGACTGAGAATTTGTGTGATACCCAGAGAATGTGCTTCATGAAGTTCTGGTAGAATAGGATTTTTTTTTTTTTTATAAACACATACCACACCTATCACAAAATGGATAAATATTCTTCTTAAGGCAAATTATTGTCTAGATATTTTGACAGGTTTGGCAAAAAGAAACAGGACAGATCAACCTGATTGAGCTCATTTTACTTCCTATTCTGAAGAGCAATTGTTCATAAGAGAAATGTAACTATACAAATGAGTCGAAATTCCTGCTCTGCCACTTATTGTATTTAAGCCATTCTCAACTGGCTTAAATATCTGTGCTTGTTTTCCTGTATGCAAAGGGAATTTTTTTCTTTCAGAATTTTTTGTAAAAAATAGTAAAACACTATTTTTATGATTTACTATAGTAAATCATATTATGTGATTTATAAAGATCAAAAGTAATTTATGATTATCAAATTTATGATTATCGAATATCATTTTCAAAATCCTGAGTTGCAAAAAAAAAAAACAAACAAAAACATAAAGAAAATTAATGCATTTTTTTTTACCTTCTTTATATTTAAAAAGATATACCATTACAGGAACAATTGGTATAGATGACAAATAGATTCATATCGATATGAAACAGGAACAAAGAACAATTATAAATATGCACTTGTGTATGTTAAGTGTGGGGTGGTCACTATACTTGTCACATTAATGACAGTAAGGCTACTGCTTGCCCTTGGTGATGAAAAAGACTATGCCACACATCAACTTGCTTTTTGAGAAGGTTTCCCCCTTCATCTTGTTAAAACTGAAAGTTTCTTATTTGATTTTCAGTAAATGGGGAGGATTTGAAAATCAGTACAATAGGAATGCTAATCAGAAATAAAATAAAAATATGCAAGAAAAAAAATAAAAAATATAGAAGTTTAAACTCTCAAAATAGTTTATAATAGAAATATTAACATAAGATTTCTTTTTTGAGTAAAGTGGCAGATTTTCTGCTTTCATAACAAATAGATAATAAGTAGGATAGTTTCACTGCACAAGGGCATGATATGGGCATATACTTCAATTCAAACTGAAGTACAATTAAATGCATCTTATAGGTTTCTTGCCACTATATGAACTTAAGTAAAGTTCTTTGGAAACAGAAGTTAAGTTGTTCTCTATGAATTAAATTGTGAATTCGAAACAGTGAGTGAGAGTAAAGGGTTGTAATGCTCCTTTAAAAGACAGAATCTTAAAAGATTTGATTAGATCCTTCCTGAAAATACCACCATAACCCACAGATAAGTATGTTCACCTGAAAGGATTAATTAGACATTTGAGTTTCTTAAAAACAAAGACTTAAGAAAACACAGGTGCCATACCATGAAATTGTTCATGGAAAATAAATTCTTGATTAGTGGCTACCAAGAAAGTGAGTTTTACTGCACTTGGATGCAAAGATTAAGTGCTGGATTTGGAGAAAAAAATCTTACTTTGAATTTAGTTTCTTTAATACTTGTGACTCGAATATTAAGAGATAAGTGTCTTTACCTTATCTGAAAATTGGATCTGATAAATAGTACTTCCTGTCAGCGTGTTTGGATTAAACATAGACTTCACTCAATACTATCTATAATGATTGAATTCATTGATCACTTTGTTCAGTTTTCATGCTAAAATTAAACAACCTTCACATTGTGGTTATGTTTTTTCATAACTTGAAAATGAAGAGGACATTCAGTTCCCATAATGCCATCTATTTGACAGATATATTTCTTTTTGGAAATTAATACACTGAATTGCTGGTGTTATATGTCATAACCATGATCTTGATTAATCTGGGTCTACAGTGTTAGCAATGTAGCATATGTTTCAGAGAAACTTAAGTATCTTTTAGGCAAAAGTCAAAATTCAAAAAATTCAGTGCAGATGGCCTCAGTTAAGGATTCAGTTAACTTTACTGACAAATCTTCCTTATAACTTCTATTTCCAGAGAAGTAAATAATAGAAAATGCAAATAGATACATGATAGGACATTGGTCAATTCAGGGATGAGAGCAATTGCTGGCAGAAGACATTCTGTTATGATCTCACTCTTGCTAGTAGAGACTAAAACAGAAGACAAACTCCTGTTTGGTAAGATCTTAAACAACTTTAATATCTTCTATGTTAATACTCATAACTCCATATGTAGAATTGCCATTGATCTTTTAATATAAAAATATTTCCATATCACTTTCTTTCAGTAGTTCCCTGATGTACAGGGAAAGTACACATGATTCCTAAATCCCCTTGCTTCCTCATCTTCAGAGGGGTCAGATTAGTGATCATTAAGGTAGGTCTAAGCCCTTGGATACAGTTGACTAGACCAAGGGCTAATACAGATGAGTTAATTATACTTTGCTAACTGCTGAGCCTATAGTAAGTATAATAAGGAGCGAAACTGAAGAGTGAGCATGTCTCTCCTGTGACCTTTGGAGTAAGTAAGCTGGTCTGTTTAGAAATATAAGAATGAAGAAGATACACAAAAGAGTACAGAAACGAAAGATACTGATTATCTTAATAGCCCTTATTGCATTTGTTTTTGTTTGTAAAGAATAATTAAATTCTCACACTTGGGTTTCACCAAACGTCCTCATTTTTTCTAATCAATTCTCCCTTATGCTTAGCCCAACCTGAATAGTTTCTTCAATACTGTAACTCCAAAGATCACTTATAATATATATATATATATATATATACACATATATACATACCTATATATACATATATATGTATAGGTACATATATATATATATATATGTTGATTTTGAATACTGTCTACCTGTAGCTTCCATTTTATAATGCAATGTTACTGCAACAGAAAAATAAAATCTAACATGACACCCTTTCTAACCGGGCTAGTATCACCTCCTACCGTGTCACCTTTTATGCTTGACTTTCATGGACTAACCAAATAGCTCACAAGATTTTTTTGCATTTCCGGTTCTCATACGTGCGGTTTCTGTTTCCTAAAAAATTCCAGTTATCCTTTTACCTGCCACGTGGTTACCCATCCTTAGTCATTCGGTACCCATTACTTTCACTTCACTTGAGCAACACCTGCATTATTGCAGAGGAATGATTTGTCTGTTTCGTTCCCCATTATCCTATAGTCTCATTGATGGCAATGTTTACTATTTGTGCTTTTGTATTTCCCTTCAGCGTTCCCACTTCCAAGCACTTACATCTACAACGGAAACATTTTCATCTTTCAACCATTCACAAAATTAGGTTCATATTTAATGAGTACAACTGCTGAAGGCACTAGGGGGTTAATGGTGTTCTTTTCTGGGACAAAAAGATATCAAAGGACCTGTATTCCTAGAGAGACATATTCCACTTGGCATTCTTACCAGCATTGAGCAGCTCAGCTAATTATTGTTAATCATGGGTCTACCTCATAAAGGTACTTAAGCTGTTTCATCTGTGTCAACTTTAAAGCACATTTGATGTATTAAGTCACAAGATAAAACTGAAAACAGCAGCAACCTGGGACAGAGCCAAAATCAGAGCTGTGAAAGATCATTTGCTGCTTCCTAAATGCACTGACCTAGACACAAGTGAGATTAGACAACAGCAGGCCCCCTAATCTGCCACTGTCTGGAGAGCAAGGTTGGGTTATTGCAAGCTGAGAGGGCAGTTAGAGCAAGAGAAGGATAGGTGTACGTCTGAACAGGGGTGTTAGGAGACAAAGGGGGCTGCAATATGGTCATTAGAAGTGAACAATGAGATGTGTTGGTCCCATCGGGAGTAAGTTTAGTAACTTTGCCAGGGTAGCAGATTGTGGAGTGTCTATGATAAAGAATGAAAATGCTATGAAGTATGAGAAGGACTATGTAGAACTAGTTTACCCAGGATGGCTCTGATTTATGCCTCTTGTCTTGGTTTCATTATGACTCTCATATCTATCCCTTATAATAAACTCCTATTTGATAAAAAAAAAAAACAAACAATATATAGGTGACTTTAATTCTAAACAATAAATGAATCAACATATTAAAATCTAATCACAAATCAAAGTGCAGTCACCCCATTAAGAGGATTTCAAACATCATGCTGTGATACTTTTCTGTATTGTGTTTGTGTATTTACTCACAACCTCAGTGAGGGAATCATCTTAGTTTCTATGATACTGTTGTAACTTACTTAAGTTCCCTACAAATCAAGGATGCTTCTAAATTCAACCCTTCCTTTCTCACAAAGTAACCCAGATTTGGGCCAGCCTTTGGCTATTGAAAGAACTTCTAAGGAAAATCTCTAAGTGTTTGTTAGGAGTCGCATGTGGAATGAAGAAGAAAATGAGATGGAAGAGTGTGATAGCAATCTGTGAGGCCAGCCCACAGAACGGGGATCCTGGGAAGAATGTCCAGGTCCAACTTTAATGAAGATGTGAATCCCTTATATACCCCAGCAATGAAGTGTTACAATGATGTAATGAGGAAGGAGCAAAGTGCACATGGCATAGAGCAGGGAGCATGGGGAGGTGCATGATAACAGGAGAATTTACCTGTGGGGGCAACAGTCATCACTCATAGGTCATATGTCTCTTAGGACATTTCAAAGAGATTAAGAGGATGGGTTCCAGGTCAGAGACATACTGTTGTCCACCCTCTAGTGTGCGAGGGGGGGCTAGAGAGATAGGAGGTGTTCCTTTTATTGAAGCTCCACCTCTCTACCTGCTTCCACATTCTACATTTGATATTGTTTGTCATTTGTACCATCAAGTGGGAAAACGCGAAGGGGAAATACAAACTTCAAAAGGTTGAAGACAACACGGGAGAAAGGGAGAACTGAGAAACAAAAGAATTCTAGCCTCCAAACTTGTCTAGAGCTTACATTTAGTTATGGAGCCATTGAGTTCCATTTTTGCTTAATAGGGAATGAATCAGGTCTGCACATTTCACCAGAAGTCCTGACAATTATAGGTGCTTTTTCATTAAACTGTCTAGCTTTTTACCTGCTCTATCTCATTACAGCAGGCATAGACCCACATTCAGCAACCCTGTGAACTGGACAAAGGAAAAATAGATGATAGGGCACATCTGTGACTGGTTCAGCCAAGGACAAAGTCACTTTCCATGACTGTGGTGTCTCCAGTGAGCACAGCACTTATGGTATCTTGACTGGAAATTAGTCACCAGTGTGCTTATGCTTTTCTGTGAAAGGATGCAAGCAAATTCTAATGGCAATAAGCAAAGAAGAAGAGAACACAACATTAATACTATTGGCTCCTCACGAGCAGAAACAGAAACATTCAGACTAAAAAATGGAATTAAGACCCAAGTCATAAAAGGCCAAGAGATTTTAGCCTTGGCATGGTCAGGGCACCATTAGCTTTTGAATAATGGCATAATTGCTTCTCATAGCAGGGAGACAAAAAACAGTGACAACTTAAGTATTGACTTGGGAAGTTTTAGTTAGGCTGGCACCCTCTGCCTTCCAAGACTCACATTTGTACTCCAGGAAATGTGTTTCTTCAGTTTATTTTCTGAGGCAGGTTGTGAGCAGGTAGGAGTTCCATTGGAGGGTGTGGAGCTAGGGATGCAGCTTGGAGCCAGTCTCAAGCAGATGGCACAAGTTCCAGCACTGCCTGTGTTCTTTGTTCCTTTATCCCTGCTGCTTTCCACATTCTGAATTGGAGACTGGTTACATCCCTGGAACCCTACCTAGTGAGATGGCACTCTCTCTGTCCTGTTTTCGGAGCACATTCATTGTGATGGATAATTGTCTGAAATCACAACGTCCCCCAACACTTGGCCTAGAGGATCTCAAGCCACTCTTTAAAAATCTCATGCTTGGAATTCTGTGTGTGCTGCATCAAACCTAAGGACTCCATATTTCAGTGGCTACTGGGTATGGTTCCACCTAGTCACTCTTGTAGTGTCTAGGTCTGTACTAAAATCATTCTGCAAGTTTCTTCCTTCTTCTTCTTCTTCCCTCCCCCATATCTTAAAAGGAACCGGGACCCTAAACACACAAGACTTACTAATAAACCCTAAGTTTAGAGTTTAGAGACTTATAACAATGAATCTGAGAGATCACAGCAGATTAGTGTGTAAGAAATAGTAAGTGACAGAAAATAATGGAGATGACAGCCACCAAGAATCAAGAAGCATTGATACAAGCCAAAGGTGCTTGGATTGACCTATGAAGGCAAAAGCTGTACTGGAAAATTAAGCAGTGTGCTCTACCATGTGCCAAGAAATCACACCCTCACCCAGGATGAGGACAAGAAAAAAGACCAAAGGGCTAAACGTGAACAAACAACAATAAGAAAGGAAGTGGGGAGAACAGAGTTGGGCATGGTGGGGGTATTTCTATGGGGGTCAACAATCATACTAGTCATGAATCATGCATTATAAAAAAATCTAAAAAAATAAAATTAAAAAAAAGAAATAGTAAGCATAGGCAGCTTTCTATGTGTATTCTGAAGCTAAACTGATTTTTTTTCTACCCATTGGATATGAGATATGTTAGAAAGGTTAAAATTAATGAAGACTTCAAAGTTTTTATCTTCAGCAACCAGAACAACAAGAGTGGTCATTCTCCTATATAGCGACAACCTGAAAGAAGAGCAGTTTTAGCAGCTGGAGATAACATGGAGAGACAGTTTTGTAACATTATGTTGTATCTGCTGTACAGCAAAGCAGAATTATTGCATTATTCAGGAGTCGCCGTGAGCACCCTCACTTCTAACATCAGCTGCAAAGTTCCATTTTCGCTAAGTCCATCTGCACTTCCAATATCAACTGCAAATTTAAGGGTCCCCAAGAACAGCCTCTAGTCTGATAGTTCCTAGAACTCACAGAAAGACTGAAAGTTGTTAAATTCACTATTAAAAACAGATACATATTATAAACAGATACCGATTAATTTCAGTCAAGACAAGAGGTATGTAAGGTAGCACCCAAGAGAGGTCTATATTCACAGATCCCAGCTGTTCTCTACCAGAGGATTCGGGGCAGTTTTAACTTTTTCGGATAACAGTGGGTGGCAACATGTATAGAGTGTTGCAGAAAAGCTCACCTGACCCTTGGTATCCAGCAATTTTATCTGGCTTCATTATGTAGACAAGATTGACTACCTGCTTGACTAGTCTATAAGCTTCAGCCTCTCCCAGGCTGAGCTGATACCACAGAATCCATACCACAATGGATCACATTGTGATTCATTCTAGTAATGAATCACATTACTAGACTATTCTACACAGCCTATGGCTTCCAGATGAGCAGATGCTCTTATCAAGTAGGACTTTCCAAAAGCCTCCATATCACCTCCCAGGAATCAGTAACAGAAACCAAACCTCTGAGGACACAGGTATTCCTTTCTCCACAATTGTCAAATAGGAACGTGGACTCAGGAGTCTAGGAGTTCAGTGACCTGTCAAGAGATATAAATCTGCGAGCCATCAGCATAGATATGGAGTGACCATTAGGATCCTCACAAGAAGCTGCGTTCACTTGGATTCTTGAAGAAATTGACAGACACCTCACAAGTTTTCAGGCAGCATTTAGGGAGTGAATAGGACCCGTGGAGGCACAACAGACCAGCAATCACTGGGTTCTGATGGAGACACAGTACCAGAAACAGTGAGAGGATTAATAAATGCCAGCAATAGTATTAAGTCATTCATGTGTTAGGTCTTTTGATTTTCCTTAACATGGTAATAATTAGCATGGCAATAATAATTCTTATCTAAGATAAGATAAAAAAAATTGAATACCTTTGCAGGGATTCAGTGCAGTCTCTGCCTGCTGGAGAAAGTCATGACACTCGTGGTTGATCTCTTGGCATCGCTATGCAACACATGGTCTCTGCATTTCAGCCTTGCCCAGCGACTGGAGTCCTGTTGACTTAGCAATTACTATTTAGTGACTCCCCTATTTAGGTCTTCCTAGGAGGTCCTCCCTTTGCTAGATCGCTGCCGTGAACATTTCTGGAATGAACTTTACACTTAAGAGCAGAACAAGAAGAGCAAAAGCATGGCAGCCAGATTTCTCTTGGGGAAAAATACAAGGTAAATTAGATTTCCCTGGAAATAGATGCACATGTGTGTTTGTATGTGCATACATGTGTGTGCACGTGTGTGTGTATTTTATGTTAAAGTAAGTTTTTGGGATTTGGGTATGTTTGGAAAGAGGAAAAGTAAAGACTTTTAATTTGCTCAAGCTATGAATTTGTGCATTTTGAAAAATGGTTTGCAGGAGATTCTAACAGCAGAATTTCTCTTTAACTTATTTGAGTGCATCATTGTTCAGTGCTGATCCATGTGGATCCTGGTTCTGTTAGACAGCTGGTGCCTGATATGTATGTTCTGCACTGTGTTATTTCTCATAATAAAACATAGAACAGCATTGCTGTTAATAAAACATTAGCAAGGGTAGGCTTGATGACAGGATGAACTAAGGAGGGTTAGTGGCATAGGAATCACCATTGCTTCCCCTTTACAATGTCTAATTCCACAGTCAAGCAGGGCCCTGAACACAGACCTGGTATCAACAGCGTTCTCCAAACAGGGCCTCCCCATCACCACTGACAATCAGTGGACTCTGGCATAGAAATTGGAACTCATTTTCCACTGGTTTCTAATATATTATGCTAAAGTGTGTTTGCACGGTTTGAATTTTGAATTTCTTAGGCTCTTTCAACACATAGAACACATTTCCAAAGAAAGAGAGAAGGCATTCTCTCTTTCTCAAGTTAGTGTTGAGATTGGAAGGTTTTTAAGGAGACCAACTCTAATTTTACCGTACATAACTTTCTTTCCCTCTTTTCCTTCCCTTTTCTGAAAGCACTTGAGAAGGTTCCTCTCATCTCCTGCTTTTTCCCCTGCTTTTTCTATGCCCCAATTCTCTCTGTTTTCTATTTTGGCTGTGAAAGAATCAATTCCAAGAAGAGTGAAAGACCTGAAAAAGATGTAAACATAGAATCTACTTCCCCTAAGCCTGATCTAAAAGTAATCTATATTGTCAGCATTAACACACATTTCAAAATTCATAGCAGGTATACATAATCTATTTAGTTTTCTTTAAAATATCTCTGTCATGCAAATGAAACATTCCAAGAAAAATAGCTCTTTTAAACACTGTCCTTTGACCTCTCAGTACATTATCTTTTATCAACTGGAAGGTGGGGGGGGCAGTGATGATGAAACATGGACTGTTGATGACTCATTTTTGTACAGTTTATTATACAATGGATTTTGGGGTTGGGGGGAGTCTGGCTTCATGAAGACCACATTAACTAATATGATAAATTGATCTGATGCATAAGCCAGGTGGCAAAGCTCTAGTTTGCGTGGCAGCTGAAATGGATCCATGGGCCTGGGAGGTAACCTGGGACTCCCTCCCAGGAGCTAGGGGAGCCTGGGTCTGCATGTGGAGAGGAGGTGTGATTGATCTCTTAAGGAATAAGAGCCAGCTGGAGTGTGCATAAATGACTCCTTCTGGATTCTCCTTAAAAGCTAAATTGATGACAACTTTTACAAAGAGCAACTCAGACCTCTGTCCTTTGACTGCTTAAGCGAAACCTTGATTCCAGCTACTGCTAAAATAGCAAAGTAAAAAAAGGTTAAATAAAAATGTACTCTCACTGAAGGAATTAGAGGAAATAGACTGTTACTCATCTACCGAAATAAAGGGATAATTGCAATGTGGTGCTCGTCTTTGTTAGGAAAGTCTCAGGTCCCATCTGTGCGGATTGTTTCTTTTTTATTATCATTACATCAACTAATTACATTAGGGTAAAAGGGGGCATTTTAATTAAAAGACTGTTTTAAGGAGTTATAATTTACTCTATCATTAAATAACTTAAATGTGTGCCGAATTCCTTAAAGTAAACCATATCTCTGAAAATTGTTGTTTGGAAATGGTTTGTATTGGCTGCATTTTCCACAAAATAGATAGTCCTCTTATTTCACCTAATAGGTGGATATTTTTTATTTTTCCTTTTTAACTTAAGAACTAAAGGACTGGAACACATGCACTATCCCAATTATTTTGAGAGTTTTATTTTTATTCTAAAGGTATATAAAAGCTTCATGTAATAACCTGCTTTAAAAATACTATACATGTATTTTATATACATATATACAGACTTATATATATAATATATTATATTATTTAGAATGTATTATATTATATATATGGTAGATTTGGGAAACTACCATGGGAAACTCTTCTGAAATTGGCATGTTAAGAACACACGTTACAGAGGGGTACTGGGAGAGATAAGAAGACCAACAGAGACACATAGAGGAAAATAGAGAGTCAATATTGTAATTATAAGGCATTCCTGAAGGAGAAAGTCCATTTCCTTTGGGTAAAAGCCTTATCCCCAAATATGATTTATTGGGAGCCCATCACATAACCGATATAAAATTAGTGTCTATATCCATTCTTTGAATGTCTGGAATTCATCTTCCATTTTGTCATTTTACCTCTCATTCTTCCAAAATGTGGCAGAGATTTGAACCTAAATTTCTGATAATGCAGAAAGCAAAGAATGGAAATACGGATTGAAGAGAAACAATATCACAGGTAGAAAAATGAAGGCTTAGTGGGCAAAAGAGCACTCTGTACGCCCTAGTGTGAAAGATGATGGAAAGTCAGAATGGTTAATGCTGTCTCTACTTTCAGCACTTAAACAGCTCCTCAGATTTCTTCTAACTGATAGAAATGCTGGGCCATTCTTTGGTCCTAAAACTGAATGTGAAAAGTACTGTAGAAACAGATTTAGTAGAGAATTTCTGCTGGAGTCAAAAATGCCAGAGTGAAACTGTATCTCATGCTTGAATAAATAGCATTAGTCCAGTTTTTATTTCTGCTTGAAACAATGCCTTGAACATGGTAGACACACAGCACATCTATGTTAAATGATGGGATGGAAACAATACACTCATATTCTCAAGTAGGATGCAGCATCCCCTCCTAGCAATGGTTATTTTGTTTTTGACTATTTAATATTATTCCTGATGGAAACTAGCAAACTGAAATTGGTTCCATTAAAGCCAGCAGGGACCTACACTTGTAAAGAGACTAAGCAAACATTCTACCTGATTGTTCAATGAACTCTACGCATGAGCTCTTAAAAGACTTCAAAGGCAGCCTGAAGGGGAGTTCTCTGAAAGGTCCACTCTCTTAACAGATGGCACAGTCACAGTCGGGGAGCAGGTAAACTGCTCCCCTCTGGGGGCAGCTGGGGCAAACTGGCTACCTCCATAAGGCCCTGGACTCAGCCCTTTCCTCCTCCGGGCTCAGGTGGGAGGGACTACAGCCCCTTCCAGGAATGCAGGAATGCAGACTTCACCCAGAAGAGAAATTACAGAGACCAACTGGCCAATCATCAACCAACAACAGACAAGGAGAAAGGAGCTGTAGTGACCAGAGGAGGAGCCAGGGGAAGGGGAGGAAGGGAGAGGGGGGAGGACCATGCCTACAAACACTAGCTATGTAAGCAAACAATAAGAAAAATAAAAAGACTTGGACGTAGTTGTGGCAAGCTGGCACAATGTCACGTGCTTGTAGGAGACAGTTTATGGAGTCCCCGCAGGGTCTGGGGATGGTGGTTTGAGTCCCGCCTGGGGCAACATAGCGAGACCTAGTCCCAAAAAATAGCTGGGTGTGGTGGCATGCGCCTGTAATCCCAGCTACCTGGGAAGCTGAAGCTGGGGATCGCTTGAATCGGTGGTACCCGAGGCAACGTTAGCCTGAATTTCCATGTGCAAAAGTAGCGAGACTTAGTCTCAAAAAAAAAAAAGAAAAAAAAAAGTTGTGACAGTGTTTATTCTTAGGATAAACTCTACACATACTATTTGTGGAATATATCCATTTTATTGATACTATTTGTGGAGTTTATACTTTTTAGATTTTTCCTTTTGTATCAGCTGAACTTTTCAATTTAAAACTGTTGGGCTAATCTCTAAGTCTAGAGGTCCTTTTCCAGTAGTAATGAGTTAATTTCTTAAAGTTTTGATTGAAATTTTGGTGGTATGAGATTTTTCAGTTTAAATCAATATTAGAATAATTTCTAAGAACAGATTTAGTAACCAATGTGTCCTTTAAAAGAACTATATTCTCCCACATTACCAAAATAACAATAATGGTGACTGCCACTTAGTAAGATCCTGATACAGTCAGGTCTTTTATAGTGTTTTATATATTCATACATAGATGACTCTACCCTATTTAGAGAAGAGAAAGCAAAGCTAAGCTAAGAAAGATATAATAGCTTGTACAAAATGATATGATAATAGATTTTTGAACTGAGATTCAAAGCCAACAGCCAGTCTAGCTCTGCCTTTGATGGATTTAATTTCCCCAATTGATATTTGACTCCTACAAAATCTTCTGAGTAAATAAGTCAAAGGTAGCTTTCTATTCTTCAGGCAGCTAAAATTTAGCAAGTTATAAATGCGGCTTTATCAGCATTTATATATCTATTTTTATGAGAGTGACAGAAAATTTGAGTTAGGAAACATTTTCAGATGCTCCAATTTAGAAATTCTTAGACACCTTACTTCTCATACCTCTTTATATTCTTAAACAGTGTTCAGAGCTCTAAATGATGTTATGTATTTATTATATTTTAATGACATTTAAAATTATTCATCTATTTAATATCAATAATAAACCCATTACCTATTTCAGAATTAGCCTATCTAGTGAAAAATACCCATATTTTCCAAAAGAAGAAAATTAGTGAAAAAAGTGACACTTTTACATTCTGATGCATCTCTTTAATATTTGGCTTAATGGGAGATGACTTATTTTTTAATGTCTGATTCCTCATTCAATCCTTTGCTAACATGTTATAACGTCTCAAACATTCTACTCTGCATGTGTGACAGAATGAAAGCAATAAATTGAAGTCTCCTCAAAATATTGTTATTATGAAAATAGTTGAACCTCAGGACCCTTCTGAAGGGGTGTAGGGGACAATGGACCACCCTTTGAGAATTGCTGATCTACACAAGACTACCCTTTAGTAGACATATCAACTATGATGTCCTGTGCATCTGTGACTTAGCTAAACGTCCGTTGATGGGTTAGGGAAGAGATGGTACTTTCCTACAAGGGAATTGGATATGACTAGTATGGGTACCCAGTGACATCGTGGAAGTAAATGAAGATGATTTTGAGGGGATCAGTTTTTCACCTCCCACTCCTACGAATGGGACAACAATCTGTGGACAAGTCCTATTGAAATGATCCTTGTCTTAGGCTGGCCGTGTGAGGTTTCAATTGAATAAGACCCTTCTTAAAGTGTCTTTATCTCCAATACCAGCTCTAGTCATGGCTGATCATTCCCTACATTTTGAATCTTCCACTAACTTGACCTGTCCATGATTTCATACTCAGTGGATAACTTTCCCTCACAGATGCCCAGACGAGAAATCTGAGGAACGTCCCTGACTCAGTTCTGCATCACCAAATAATGTCTAGTCTTTCATCAAAAAAAAAAAAAAAAAAAAGAGAAAGAAAGAAATCTCTCTTAAATGCATCCTCTCCTCTTGTTCTCTGCCTGCACACATACCTTACTCTTTCCTAACCTCTATTATTACTACTGTTTTCCAATTCTTCCTTCCTTCAGTTTTCGCTCTCTGATCTGTTCTCCATGCTGAGAAACTGAATGATTAATCTGAAGAGCAAATGCTGGGTGGAAACACCTCTTTCTGAGGTGACTTACATGGGCCTCTTAAGACGTCTTATGCCCTCTTCTCAAATTATGCTTCTCATGATTTCTTGTGTCTTAAGTCTTTGCCTAGACTCTTTCAACTCAAGACCAGTATAAAAACTGATTTTGTGTGTTGTGTGTGTCAATTTATTCCCTCCATTCTTTCTTTTTTATTACTCCTGTGGTGTAAATAATTTAAAAGTAAGTTATGTATTATTTATTTATAATTTTCTAATTCACCTGTTCTAATAAAATTGGGAACAATTTTTAAATTATTTTCTTTTGCTTTTAGTTAATATAACATCCACTCGTATTGGGATCATATTCTAACATTATTAGTATAATAGGATGGTTCATAAAGTGACTCATACTGTTCAGACCTATCTTTGGAAAATTAACTTCACTTAGGAAAAACACCTGGGATTTGTTAAAATACATCTACAAGAGTCCTACCCTAAGTGTTTAGACCCTAAGCACCCTTACAGATTACTGCCAAGCCCTCCAAAGTTTGGGAGCCACTGACTTATTTCAGTTATATTCTTTGCTTATTTATAAGAAATAGTTATTACCATTTATAAATTTATTTGAATTTAGTCCTTGAACACCCTCATATGCAAAGAAATGTATTGTTTTATGCAAGTTTTAGATTATTTTGCTTGATAAATGGTATTTATTAAATATTTTCATGATCTCACTCTTATACTTCATAAAATATGGTAAAGTAAATGTTTTAAATTATGAAAATAAGAGGTTTACTATGGAAAAATACTATCAGTAGTGGAATGTTATAAGTAAAAAGAAGACAAAAACTAAGAAATTAGACATTAAGAGCATTCGCTACAGCCATATACTTCAAAAGAACAGTCCATGCACCTCGCTTTTTTGTTTTGAATGATTGTACAAACCAATATTAAACTCTACAATAGTTAAACATGTGTTAAAAGTTCAAATATTTATTTTGTCTATCTACAATTCAATGCTAACATCCGTATTTATTATACACAAGTTAGTTCCCTGGACAGAATTGTGTGATGTTGAAAGAGTACATCTAAAGTCCATTAATACTATAGTATTTACTTTACTATAGTTAGAAAATATTTGCATTGTAGAATAAAATAAGATAATAGTATTGGACTGTGTAACTTATACAGTCTTTATGTGTAGAATATTATTTTAATCATTTATTTTGTAATTTATTTATTTTCTTGCATCATTGTTCTCCCTCCAGATGGGGTTACCCTATGGCACTTGTGAACCATCATCATAAGTTCCTTGTGATCTTCCCTCCCTATTTGCAGTGTTTTAAGTGACAAAATTCTGAAATAGCTTATAAAGAAGAAAATTATTTGAGACATATATTATTTAGTTTCAATTTTTAGTATTTTCTATAGTTACACTTTTAAAAATTAAATTATTTTATACTTTAGGTAACTTTAGTTAATAGCTGTGTATGATTTACAGATTACAGATTCACACCTCCACAGATAAGTGTTACTATACCAAATCTTCCCCTGAAGCACCCGTAGTACTCTCCCATATCCAGGGGTCTCCCTTACACTTTTTACTCACTTCCCACCTCCTTTTCTTGTTGTCTCAATTCTGTGCTCAGATTTCCATGGTTTGTTTCATTTGAATTAATTTTGTCCATTCCTTTTTTTTATCCATTGCACAGATGAATAGAATTATACAGAATGTCTTTCTCGGCCACGCTAGTTTCCAAAATGTGTCTATTATAAAATGTACTACAATGAACATGAAATAACATATATTTCTTTGAATAAGTGGTTTTTCATTCTTTGTGTAGATGACTTTTACTAGAATTGCTGGATCTAACTTTAATATTTTGAGGAGCGTCTATACTATTTTCCATACAGGCTGCATCAGTTCATATATTTATCAACAGTGTATAAGGGGTCCTGTTTCACCACACCCTCTCAATATAATTTTGATACGGAACATTCTCACAGGAGAAAAGTGGTATCTCATCGTGGTTGTTATTTTAATTTTCTAGATAATAAATGATGATGAGTATTTTTTTCAAACCCACTGGCCATCATTGTGTCTTCAGAAAAGTGCCTATTTGAATTTAGGTCTTCTTCTTCTTCTTCTTTTTTTCTTTTCTTTTCTTTTCTTTTTTTTGGATTGTGTTGCTTGTTCCTTGTTGTTATATTGTATGAGTTTTTGTTGGATATTGCATATTGGTACCCTGTCAGTGTGGTGTTTTCTTCCATCTGGTATGGTGTCTTTTTTTAATGTAATTTTTTTCACTGTACAGAAGCATTTTAGTTTAATGTACTAGAACAATATTTTAAAATAAAAAAAGAACGTACATATTAAAGAACTTGCATTTTTTAAAAAATTGTGTATCATATTTAAGAATGAAATACTGGAAGTTGGTCATGTTGCAAGTTGTACTAACTATGCTGCAATATATTAAAGTATATGTAGCTTTACATATATAGTGGTACCTATTATTTATTTATAAACTAAATGAAAAAAAATTACATTTTTTCTAAATATCATGATTTTTACTATACAATAGATTTTTAGTCATAACAAGGCCTATTTTTATGCCTTTTTTCCAAGTAAAGTAAGAGGTAAATTAAAAATATAGACCCAGATTAGGTATTCAAAGATATTTTTCTTTGTTATGTGTTATACTGACACATATACTATACTATAAAGATAGTATATAAAGTATATAAAGATAATTTTCAGAGAAAATAGAAATAGAGAGAAATGAAGAGATAAAGTTGAGAAGGATAGATAAAAAGAAAGAGTAGAAAAAGAAAAAGGAGATTTTTTAATTTGACCGGATAGAATATAATTGGATTTTGTTTTATATTATACTTTATACATTAAGTCTGTTAAATCTGTTCTTTAAAGAGTTTTATTGCTTGGATTTTCTATAAAATTCTATTTTATCATGTGATGATTCACTTCTGTTATTATAAAATCCATAGCTAGTTCATAACCTATTGAAAAAAGCATCTACTAATTTGTTTTATTTTTGAAACCTATAGCCAGAAGCTTTGGTTTATGAATGTCTGTGAATTTATTTCTTTTGGAAGTTATATGTCTAGAAAAGAATAGGAAAAAAAGGTTTATTTCATAAAGTAATTTGATTATGATTTAAGCTAGTTTATTGAGAGAAATTATTTTGCTCTTTATATATACACATCAAATTGCTAGACCATTACTTCTGAATAAAATAAGCTGGCGTTAACCAGATTGTAGATGATTATATAATAGAGTGATTATATAATAATCATAAAAATTATGTTCATTATAATACATACATGGTATTAATTTAAGACAAGCTAGAACAATAATCACTGACTTACAGTGATTCACAGTGCATTGTCACAAACTACTATTAATGTAAAATGCAAAAGAAACCTCTAAATTTACATACAGAAATACACAGAAAGGGTACAAAATAATAATTATTAAGTCACCAATAGTTACAATCTACTGAGAGTGGAATTGAGGTGTGGCAGGAAAATCATGTCTTTCATAATTTCTTATGTCATCTCTTTCATAATTTGAAAAGTAGTTTAAAGAACTTGAGAAGTGACTATTTTAACAACAGCACAAGGGTTGTCAAGGTGATACAACCTACATCTGAATAGGAGCAAGCCTTTGCCTTTTCATCATATATAGTGTTATAAACCAGTGTTGATGCAATGAATTTTTTTTTAAGAAAGGAACTGGAATTTCAATCATCACACTGAAATACACATATACATGATCAAGAAAAGCAGTCACTAAAAGGAGTTCATTTTATATTCTCTCATTCACTTTGCTTTTCTGTAATGTTCTTTACTTTTTCTCTGTCTTGTTAAAGGTCTCATTCGTTTGCAAGAGCTCATCAAAGCTCCATCAAGGTATAATCTTCGACTTAAAATCCGTCAGCTACCTGCCGATACAAAAGATGCAAAGCCCTTACTAAAAGAAATGAAAAGAGGCAAAGAGTTCCATGTAATTTTTGACTGTAGTCATGAAATGGCCGCAGGTATTTTGAAACAGGTAATGTTTAACTTTCTTCAATTCTTAGCTTCTTTGTTGTATTTGCATTTGAAGTTTTTTTGTTGTTGATTTTTTTTTTTTTTCAATCAAACTGTTGCTGGTACATGGTTTAAAATAGAGATGCCATTTTGGTATAATTTTCTAATGAAAAATAAAGTCTGCAAATTATTTTTAAATGTATTAAAAGAAAAAGGATAAAATATTTATTATCTTAAAGCAGGTTATTTGAAGTTATGTACTTATTTTCAAATGGCTACAATCGTGAAGGTAAATATTAAAATAGGTATTTCTATTTGTACTAAAATGAAGGAAAAATATTAGTCAATGACTGAACAGCTTAACCATTGCTGTCAGTCCGTAGGAAAAAAAGGAAAAAAAAAAAACAAAAAAAAAAAAAACATTGTATTTAGCTGGCACTATTGTGAGTTAATTTCCTCACATGTTTGAAGTCTTTTCGTCATTACTGCTGCCAAATACAAAACTCTCTTCACTTTACACAGGAATGGAATCTTAGAAAAATTAGGTGATTTGATCAAGGTCTAGCAGTGAGGAAAAAGCAGGGATAATCTTAGGTTATTCATCTCCACCTTGTGTTAAGAAGTATTCAGTATAGAATAAACTTAACCTACATAAAAAAAATCATAAAAACTCAATCTAATGAGATAATTCTTTACAATGAAACTGCTTAATGCTACTTAACACCTTTTCAGATAACAGCAGCACACTGGGAAATAGTAACTGGTATTAGCTTGTTTTACAGATAAGAGCACTGATGTTGAAGTGAAATGACTGATAGCAAGATTATATTTTTGCTCTAATAGAGCTTGCATTTGAACTCAAGTCTTCAGGCCTTGCTTTTAAACTCTTACATACTGACTGACACAGTCAGTATTTTGGGATTTTTTTTACAATCATAGAAACTCTCATGTACAGGGCAAAATATCTCTAGTAGAGAGTTATGACAATTCAGATGTTAAATTATATTGCATAAAATATAACTTACTGGCAGTAACTGCATGTTATAACATGGTTAGTTTATTAAGCAGGTGTTTGTCCAGTGTTAGTTTCCTTACAGTAAAATATTTACTATGCTATATTTGGGTAATAAAGTGTGAGGATTGTTTTTGCAATTTTGGTCACAAATAAAATAATACAATAAAGTGAGCACTGAAATCTTGAGTAAGAAATTGTTTTTCACGTACTAACAAGATGATTCTTAATCATATTTAGAATATAGTTTGGAAAGGAAAACTTTATTTTATATCTGGAGGAAGTAGCACTCCACAGTTTTTCAGCTTTCTCCATGTTTCCAGCATGTATATAAATGACCAGTTAAATTGCTTTAGTGTAATAAACTGAACTATTTTGCCATCTGAAAGGTGAGAGTACTCATCATCTTTGATAATAGAACTCATGTAGTCTGTTGATGCAGCTACTATGGTCCTTGTCTTTGCAGCTATGCAAAGACATACTATGCAGCTACTTGCCTTTTTATGTGTAACCTGCTGTTCACAAAATAAAAGCAAAATAAAAATGTTTAAATCTATATCAGAACACTTAATTATTTTAGAAGCATTAACAGATCAAAATTCAGAACAAAGGTAAAAGGAGAATATGAAAGTTAGATGAAGTCTAATGACATTATCTCACAGAATGTATTTTTAGATTCTTGTAATACCCACAGAACCCCAAAATGATAATATTTCCCTGGTCCTCAATGTGTTTGCCCCTACTCTTGGAACAGTCATTACGGAAACCAAGAAGCAAATGATGCCCTTCTGGTAATAGTGCAGTACAGTGAATAGGACTATTGTATGGTAGTATGGTGCATGAATTATTTTCTGTGATTCCTAAGCCCTGACAAATGTTGGAATTCCAAAGTAATGGCATAGGATTTGGAAAGCAGGCACATGAGAACTTTCAGAAATCAGGTTTAATCCAAAGAATACTAGGGGTAATCAGAACAAAGGATGGACTGACTTACTTAACCTTATTTATTTGCTTCCTTTACTAAAACTGTGAATTTTTACTGAATATCAAGCAATACTGAGTTTTATGCCTTCTCTACATGAAAAGTTTAAAAACTTAGATCTGCTTTGATGTCCTTTGGGGTAAATTGAGTATACAACTTGGCATGTATAGCTTCATAGCAAAAGAATTCTCCTTTATTCAAGTATGTGGGAGAATTTCCTGTATCAGGGTCCAAGTTCTTGAGTGTGTGTATAATCTCTCAGAATAGTCTATCACAAGAAATAAATGGTAATCAGCAACTTGAAAGTCTAGTCCAAAGAGTGTGAAATCAAAATATTAACCCTGGAAAAATATAAAACACGTACACACAAACTCACAAGCAAGAAGCAAAATTCAATTAAATTTGAAGAATGTTGCATGAAGTCCACCATTTGTCAGCCTTGCGCTGTATACCTCTAGGTACAACCCGAAGGGTAAACTGGTTGCAAATTATATGGTTTGATCAGTGCATGTGTTACCTTGCTACATGGGTCTTCACGCTACCATGTAGTGGATTTCTCATATTTTGAATCTGGAAAATGTTGCTTGTGTTATTTGTTTCCGATAGGGATAATACCACCTAACCAATTTTCTTCTGTGGCCATTCTTGTTATATAATAATAAGTTACTAATTTTGTTCTCTTTATTGTGATTTGAAATATGCACATGTCATTTGAAAACAAGAATTGTTTATCATCACTATCATCACAACGTATCATCTAAATAGAAGAGATTAGTTTTTCTTATTAAAACCTAGACAATAACAGCACTACAAAAATGAACAGCAGGAACACTCTCTTGAAAGAGTAATTAGTAATTTCTGGTAGGATTAAAACAAAGAACTTCTCAACCTTCTAATTATAGCTTTTATGTCCTGCTAGGTACATGGAAGGCACAAACAGTCCCCACTTATCTGTTACAGATTTCTTTTCAAGGTGATGTAAAAGAGTTGTGATTGGTAAAGAATACCCATATCAGAAAGAAATGCACTCCCCCCCCCAATCAATTTATGTCCCTCGCACCCCTTCCTCCAAATCATAATTTTAAGTTCCTGGTTAATTATTCCCATATTTTCCTATTATCAAAAATTTCTAGAATGCATAGGTCTTAAAATGTATCTAAATCCTTGGGATATAAAGTAAATCATTTTTAAAGAATAAGGTAAATTATGCTTTATATCCAACCTTCAAGAGTTAGAAAACTCATGTTTATCATTTCCATTTGCTGGGCAAATTTTCCACCCTTCTTATATACTTACTATTTTCCTGTAAATTAACTATAATACTAGTTCCTACCCCATAGGGTTTGGATAAAATTTAAATTACTAAAAATATGCATTGTGCTTACATAGTACCTAAACATTTTAGGGATTCAATAAGAATTGTTAATATTTATGCATCTGAATTGCTGTTCTTTCAGTTTTCTTTGTATTTCTCTGATGATTAAGTTGATGATGTTAGATTAATCAGCAAAGAGAATCCGAGCCTATTGTTAAGTGAATCCAGACTTGGAAAAAATTGATACCAATCAGTCAAGAACAGGAATGTCTTCTTCAAAGATACTTTCTAAAATTTTATGTAATAAGATAAATTTTCATTTCTTTTTTTGTCTAAGATGCAAATTTATTCAGAGCATTTGTTGACTTTTATAATTATTATCTATTGAGGAATTATCATTTGGTGATTAGATTTCTAAATCTCTTGTTCTCAGTTCTTAGATGCCAAGTGTTATAACCAGTGATCCTCTTCCTTCACTACACACACACACACACACACACACACACACACACACACACACACACACACTCACACACATATGGAAACGGTTGAAACATATATTTTCCACAAACTTATCCTTTCTTCATTGAGCAACTCATGTGAAAATACAAGTTTTATTGTGGCTCACTGGTTGTGAACTATCTATAGAATTAGGGCATACCTGGAGAAGGTACTCATCAAGTTTATTTGTGTAGTAAACAGTTTGTGGAGAAGCGTTAGATGCACCTGAGAATGCTTGTCTCCTGTCAAGAGCTTCACTCAACTCAAAAACACATAATTTTTCAATTATCATGTACAACTGTTTATTGATAAACAGCTATTGCAAAAGTATTCTCTAATTTCATAGAGAAAATTGATGCTTCTCATGACCAGATGTTTTCATCCAGAGTTTTATTTTAAATTTATAATTTAAAATTGAGGAGAACTATAAAATTTAAAATAAATTTGCAAGGAACTGCTAATAAAGTCATTTGTAAGGGACTGCTAATAAAAATGGAGAAAATCTTTCTCTACCAGTATATTTTGAATAACAGTGATGATTTATATTGACAATATTAGTGCTAATGAAATGTTTCGAAAGTGTTCAGGAAAATGCCTGTTGCTTTGTACTTTTCAGCACTAGTTTTCCTTAGAGTAAGACTACTCATCAAAATAAAATGATATTTTTCACTAGAGTATTTGAAGTGAAGACATTGCAAATACAATGAACTAAGATGTGCTAATTTCAGGATTTGGGACAAATTTTAATGCCTCCTTTAATATGTAAAGCCATAAGCTTTACAATTGCAAACATTCAACTAATAGCTTTTTTAGCAAGAGAATTGGTTCAAAATTCCCTTAGTAACCACTAATCTTCTTTAAATATGGAGAAAAGATTTAGTGTGACCCAATTTTAATGTAATCTGAATATTATTGGCTGATGCTTTATCATATCCTATAGTTTGTTCTCACTTGTCTTATTGACAAATGTATTTCATATGCTCTGTACTTTCAATATTAATGTATTTATATTAATTTTATTTTTTATTTGTTACTTCTTAGGCATTGGCAATGGGAATGATGACAGAATACTATCATTATATATTTACCACTTTGGTAAGTAATTTATTAAAACAAAGATAATGCTTTCGTTATATTATTCTGATTTTTCAAGATGAAAATAGGTTTTGCATAAGAAGATATAATATAATGAGTAACATTTTAGTGGTTATACTTTATTTTATTTTCATAAAACCAAGGAGAAATTATTACAGGAAACTAATCTCTTGGTGGGAAGTAGATGATTTTTAGATAATATTATTTCAGAAATCAATTCAAAACATTATGTTTTATTTTTATAACGCTTTAGAGGACTTTCAGAGCATAATGGATTTTAGGATTAGTTTGCTGGGAAATCAATGTTTTGTAAAAGCGCAAATTCTTGTGTTTTGTTAACTCTATTCACTTTACAAAAATCAAATTTATTGATGTTGCTCTTTTAATAGATTTCCTATATTGTTTTTACCTATATTTAAGTAAATTAGGTCAATATGATTTAATTTATATGAAAAAATTGAATGTTATCTTTATCTTTGATCATCACAAACTCACACACTATTTTTCTGTTGTGTTCATGAACCTCCAACATCACTCATTGATCAAACCTGTTTACTCTTAGTTCTGTTCTTTATGAATATGTTTTTCTGGTTCTTCTTCATCTGTGAAACAACTTTCTGTATCTTTCCCAAATTCTTTCCTGTCCACGCCTCAAATATGGGAGTACATAAAAGTCTGGAATTCCATTTTTAGTATATGACTGAGAGGTACCCAGGGACCAAACTTTTAAGAGGTGCACATTCTAAACCAGGGCCCTGAATTTGCCTCATAGAAGCCACATAGTTAGAAAAGAGGATATTTCTAATAAGTATTTCCAAATAAAACATCCAAAAATACATATTATGATGTGATGTATATACACAAGGGGATATAACTCATCAATTAAAAATAACAAATTGGATGAATTTGAGATAACATGGATGAACCTAGAAGAAATCATATTAGCAGAAACAAGTCAGAAAGAAAAAGACAGAAACCAAATGATTTCACTAATATATGGGACATAGGAAAAACAAGCAAAAGCCAGGAGGGAAAGTCAAAACCAGCTGACAACCAACTAAAGTACACAACCTGGGGGTAGAGGGATGGGAGGGAGAGGTCAGGGAAGGGATGTGGTGGGTGATCTCTGGATAATACAAAGATGTGTAATATATATATATGTGTGTGTATATATATAATATTTAATAAAAATAAATGGAGGACTAAAAAGAAATCAAAATTTCATATTCCCTCATGGGCAGTGGCCCAGGCAAACAGGCTTGGCCCAAAGTGAGACCACTGAGACTTGAAAATTTTACCTTCTGGTAGAGCAACACAAGAAAGAGGTTGAAGAGGTAGAAAGTCTGGAACAAAAGAGGCAAAAACAAATTGCCATCAATATTATGGCTGTTATGCTATTTTATCCACCCAACATGGTCTTTCCATGCCACATGTGACTTTGAAAGTCTCTACAGTTTTCTCATCTCTGTGTCACCTTCCAAGATCCTCTCATCTCCTGTGTGCAATTCAAAACTTGAAGGAACAGCAAAACTCTAAGACCCACCCCATTCCATGTTCCACAGCTATGGAGTCATTCAGTTCTACCCTCCAGTTGCTACTATCTAGACCAAAGTAGATTCATGCCATTCAATTTTACACTCTAGTTCCTTATATCTAGACCAAGGTAGATTTGTATAAGTGAATCTGCCCTCCCACATCCAATTTTCTTTTTTTCTCTTAAATTATTTTTTCTCAGAACTAGTGTGTACCTAACATTCCAATTATTGTCATCATCAAAATAAGATCTATATGTTCATTTGTAATACTCTTTTTCTTTTTACTATGTGGAATAGTTCTAGTGGTTTTGGCATCAAAATAATTTAAATTGCATAGCTTTAATGTTTTTTTCCCTAAATCACCCTTCTGATTTCCTTTAATACTTGTATTGTCTCTAACTCCTATATCACCACCAAAATTTTACAGATTATTTCTCCCTCTTCTCCATTCTCTGTCTTCTTCATCCTCATAACAATCTAATCGGTGTTCTCTCTGTTAACTCAAAAGCCTTCCTATTTGGCGTTCTTAGTTATAGGAATCTTGAAACTACCAGGTCAAAGTATAGTCATTAGCTGATCACAATGGTTTCATGTGATTAAAAACTCCAAAGTGAATTCTTTATGTAGTAAGTGGCATTTTATTGGTAAATACCAAGACTGACTTTGCAGTAACTCTGTATTCTCACCACAAAATGACTTTAACAACCTATAAGAAATTTAGTGATAAGCATACTGGGAGAAAGTAGAAGGCTTTATTCAATGGCAAAAATTCATTTCAGTGCTACTACAATTTAGTTTCATCATGGTCATTCATAGGAATTTAGAGAAATGAAAATTATCTGTTAGTAAAGAAAGAGAATGAAAATCTACTTTAGACAATTCTGAATTTATTAGCTTGCGATGGGAGACTTATTTTTTTATTTTTACATGACTTTCCTAGTTCATTTTCCTATTATTCACTTTCATGAATTCTCTTCCTTAGCCAAACTGATCTTGATCAGTCACTGAATAGGTTTTATGCCTTCTAATTTTGGTGTCTCTACTGACACTTGAATGGCCTCTTTTTCTATAAAGGCATGTCCATTCTTTAATGACATCTCAAAACCTCACCCACTCCATCAAGATGTTTCTGACTTAAACTTGCAAGTCATCTAGCTTGTTCCAGGCTCCTTATGCTTCTACTAATTTACCCTGAGTTTATATTATAGTATTGTTTATTTACCACTGAGAATCAGCCAGTCTCTTTGGCTACATTGCAAACTCTGAAAAATAAAATCTCTTTAATTTTCTTAGCAAAGGGCACCATTCAGGAAATTTCAAGTGTTCCTCACTGAATTCTATTACTTTATCGAACATGTGGAGCCGTATGACTCCAAGAAAAGCTGCACATGTGCCAGCAATCCTGGTAATCTTGCCTGGTTCTCTATTGTCTTTGAAATCTAAAGGCAAGCTAATGCCAATTTGAAAGAGGTGAAAGAGCCAAATATTATATGTTCTCAGGGTGATATCCAAGTTCTCTGACAGTGTGTGCCTCTTTCTCCTGTGAAAACTGAAGGACAAAGCAACGTGATTTCCTCATATAGACCTGAAGGGACAATCAGAATCTAAAGGAGTCCTCTGGTCAGGTTGTTGGATAGTATGTAAGATTAAGAAACTGCAAGGATTTGTAAGGTCCTCTTGCTAACTTTTCTCCTGGGATTTTATACAATTTTCATTACTTAGAAGCCATAGTTCATGACCTGTTTCTTAAAAATCAAGGAAAAAGCAATTTCCAAGGAAACAAGGCATAGAAAACATATCTATATTCTCTCTCTCTTTATATACATATATATAGTCAGTTTAAAGTAAATATTAATGCAAGAAACTTAAAGACATGCTAGTTTAATGTGGAGAACAAGGCTTATTATGAAGGTGTTAAAAGTAGGTTGTAGACAAGCTGTGCTTCCATTGGTGGAATCGGTGTTTGATATATAAATACAAGTTTATGGACAGGATATCTATATCTATATCTATATATCTATATATCGCTATATATATCTATACATCGCTATATATATATATCGGATATATATATATATATCGGAGATATATATATATATATATATATATATATATATATATATATATATATATATATATATATATATATCGCTATTTTTTGCCTGTGGAAACACAGGCTCTGTTGCTCAGGGTACCACAGACTCAAGCAATCCCCAGCCTCAGCTTCCCAGATAACTGAGATTACAGGTGCACGCCACCACACCCAGCTATATTTTTTTGGAACTAGGTCTCGCTACATGCCCCCAGCGGGACTCGAACCGTGTCTTTGGCCCCAGCCACGGCATCCTAGGCTGCCGCTTACAGGCATGCGCCACCTTGCCGGGCCTTGGACAGGGTACATTTTACTTGGCAAAGGACAGTCCATTCAAATTTTGGTGACTAGTGATGTATAGCATCACTTGAGACACAAAGGTGCTAACTATGCTTAGAGAGCAAGAGTAAGTCACTATTAAAGATGTCTCATTACATTTATTATGCTGGTAATAACACAACAAAACTTGTCTTTCAGGATCTCTTTGCTCTTGATGTCGAACCCTATCGATACAGTGGTGTTAATATGACAGGGTTCAGGATACTAAATACAGAAAATACCCAGGTCTCCTCTATCATCGAAAAGTGGTCAATGGAACGTTTGCAAGCACCACCGAAGCCTGACTCAGGTTTGCTGGATGGATTTATGACGGTATGAATAACCACTTAACAATCAATTTTTGTGTTTCTTAAAAAGTGTGGCACAAGTTATTAAGTTATCTGGCTGCAAACTGGTTTAATTGTTTGACATTCTAGGCATAATGTGAGCTAATATTGAAAATAATCCTATTAAGGGTTTTGTAAATGAATTTTACATGGCAGATTTGTACTTTTTTTGCAGTTATCTTGAAAAGCATTACAACCATCATTTTAACTACAGTCTAGTTTTTTTTTTTTCTCTAAAATTAATTTAAGTCAGATAGAGGACAAATTAGGGATTGAAAAGGTGATATTAGCTTTAAAATTGGTCCCTATCAGTAAACTTCATTCCATCATGTTGACTTCTAATAGCTGATGTCATGTGAATTACATATCACACAACAAATTTCCAGTGAATTATGAGTTCTTGAGACACAGGGTTTGCTAATAATCACAAATCTGTCGGTTTCAAGTCCTAATTTAAATTTAGATACTGAATTTGCAAATAAAATGCAGAAGATTGGTGCACTCTCATGTAATTTCAATTATTTATGCCACTACTGCCAGTGATAATGCAAGCCACATATTATTTAAAGGCTTTTAATAGCTATGTTAAAACCATACACAAAACAGCTAAAAATTAATGTTAGTTTATTTAACCAATTTCAGCAGAAATACTAATTGGATAATGAATGTAAATATTTGCATTCATTTTTGTGACTAAGTCTTTGAAAATGTGTGTGTATTTAACACCCAGTTGTATATTGGTTCAAATGCTCAATAGACAAATGTAGCTTGGCGCTACCTTATAAGTACTAGGTGGGTGTTTATCCTATGCTATTTAAGCAAACTATAAATGTTTGTTATCTCATTAAATCAATTTTCTTATAGATCAAAGTATTACTATAGCTTTGGAAGTAGTATTGCATGTCAGCAATATTTATAGTTCCTATGTCATTACCATCTTTTCTGTGTGCCTGAGTCCCAGTGGAAACTTTAAAAGCATAAACATTTCCTTTCTTCTTTCAGTTATGATGATAATATTTCCATTGTTTCAATGTGTGTTTTTAATGTTACAGCAACATACGGGAAAATGTTTTTCCCCTAAGAAGGAAATTTAGTAATATAAATTATGTATCTTCATAAAGACTGTGAATAAATCATGAATATCATCAAGAAACCTATCTTCTAGTGGAAAAAGAATTTGTTCACTTTTAATGAGAAAAATAATCTACATTTAAAAATGTCTTATAGTCACATTGATTTTGCAAAGAATTGATATGAGAGAAACTTTACTTTTTGCATAAAACAAAATAGTTGACTAGTTTCACTATGTTGACCATGATCCAAGAAATATCTAATAAACTTTGTTGAGGTGGTTTATTTCTTGAAGAAAATCTATAGTTAAAATAAAAATACAACCTAAAATATAGCAAATATACTTTCTTCTCAGTTTGGTTACTCAAACTTTTGGGACCTAAAAGCAATTTATTTAGAAAAATTTAAAAGCATACTGTGCTTTAAATTATAATTTTAACATTTTATATAGTATATCCATATGTGAAATCTAGCTCTCTTTACTATTTTTTTTTAAATTTCAGTATGGAAATTTTATCATTTCTTACTCAAAACAATTTTAAGTGGTCTTGAGCATTGTTCAATGCTTTTAGAAAGAAAAATGAATAAACATTGAGACAATCTTAGCACTTTTATACTCCAGGATTTCTGCTGATAAATCCAAGGATTAGTGATCTAATTTTTATCTCAGAATTAGAAAAATTACCCAGCTTTCCTAGGGTCTACTTACTGCTGTGATTCCTGTGTAGGATATTCTTGTCATCTTCTCTAACATCTATCAACTCATGTAGATGAATGAAAGGCAAAGAAACACAGAGGAACATATATTAATTTCTCATCAGGAAAGTAGAAGCTCTTTGGGAAAGATAACATTTAGAAGATGAAGCAAAAAGATAGAACATTAGGAAGAATATAGTTTTGGGTTCTTTCTAGTCATGAGTCTATTCCTCCTTAATTCTGTCCTTCTTTTGAACTGGCAGATGAGTTAGTGGGAATGGATAAATTATTGAACAGAATGTATTGATGAAAAAAATAATCAACTTATTTAAAAAGTGTAGGCATTTTGTTTAGGCCATTTTTTTTTAAATCTTTAGAATATGTTCATGGATAAAACTCTTTGCTTAGGCACCACCATGTGTTGTTTTGGGTGTAGCATCTTAAGTGAGAAAAAATGGAAAGTTTACACATATAAAAGAAGAAATGTCCCTTCATATATTTTCATTTGAATTACTGTGCAATGAGCATTCATTACTGAACTTACTGAGAACATGTTTTATAAATAAGTAGATATGTTTTAAAGATGAATGTTTTTTGAATAATAAAAATACATGAAGCCACTTTTTATGCTTAAAAATAGTACATAAAGCACAAAATGTTTGGGAATAGGCATTAAAGTATCATTTCCATTAAAATAAAGATGTTTTACAGAATGGATGAAGATTGATTAACTTTTCTTTTTGAAAACACATCATAGTTTAAAATCTTCATTATATAATGATAAAAAGATTATATGTAAATTATTTCCATTATGTTATAGTAACTAATTCTTAATTATAAAATGGTGTAGGATCATGATGAAAATAATACCAATAAGAAATTTGTATAAAACTATTGGTATGTTTATGCATTGTATCGGTATTCTTTTTTCCTTCCCCCTTAAGATTATATTGTAAGCATTTTCCTAAGTCATTAAATGTTTAGCAGAAGAAGTTAATGGGCTATTTTCACCATGAATAGAGTTAGGAAATAAGAAATTCTAGTTAGAAAAGAAAAGAATTATAGCCTGGCATTGTGGCTTTGGCAATATTCCCTTCAGTCAATTCATGAGATCTCAGTGTTTATGTATCTCTTTTTTCTTTCATTTTCCTCCTGCTAAAGTCTGTAAAGAAATGGGATTATCAGCAAAGTCCCAAGTGCTTGAAGCAAGGTCTATTATTATCAGTATCATAGTCATTTGTCATGTAAGATCACAGTGCTTAGACTTTCATATTCTTTCTATTTGTTTGAACTATAAAAGAAAACAATGGATTGAATTCCTAAGATTTTTCTGGTTGAGTTTGCACTCACCGAGCCCCATGTTAAGTGTTTATCAGTAAGATGACCATTGCATACAGGACCACTTTTTTGGTAGTTTCCTTTGTTGTCCGAGGTCATCATATAAAGACATTAATGGTAGTAACTGTCTAAAATTTTTATCTTCAATTGGTATGAACTCAGTCAAGGAAGCAATCAAGTCATATTTCCAAGCCCAATCTAGTTAAGAGGGAAGGAAGGGAGTATTTAACTCTTCCTACCTACATGAGGATTTTCCCCTCCCCCAAATCACCTTTCTTGGACTTTCTCTCATGCTCACATACAGCCATTGTTAGTGCTATCAACTCCTCCCAGATGTGAGCCCTTTTCATAAAACACTTTTTCTATTATGAATGTTCTATTAAATAGTCACATATTTCCTGTGCTGGGGTGTGGAGGTCACTTTCAGAAGCATTACTAGGCTTCTTTATTTGTGCTATGATGCTGTCTTTCCCATATCAGATGTCTGCTTGCATCAGTACAGTTTATCTAACACAGGAAGTCAACTTTTGGGATCCTTTAGAACTTTACGGTTTTATTATTCACTTATTGAAGTTCTAATAATCTCAATTCAAGAGAACCAAATCAAGTATCAGCTCTTCAAGGTAAATTCAAACAGTCTAGTTATATCCTAGGGCTCCTTTCCCAGTCCCCAGTTCTTTTCTGACTAGAATCCTCTTATTTCTTAACTCCATTCATGGTGGAATTACTTATCAATTTCTTACCCTATGCATTAATGCCTTAGGAAAATGTTTCTGCTATACCTATGTATATTAAAACCGAAGTGCCTGTAATCCCCCTGGTAACTTAAAAATATCATTTTCTCCCTATGTTGATATACAGTACCACTATATCCCTTGGTAATGCAAAATTGCAACATGAATCAATAATGATTTTGTTTCTCTCTTTTTTGGATTGCCACAGAAAAATCACTGCTTTGGAAATATAAATTCTGAATGCCAATTACTCTCTTTATTTCCTTTCTCCTCTCCTCACAGCCAAGAACCATAACACTGCCCAATCTACTATACCATGATCTTCCTTACCTACATTTTTCTTTGTACTCCCAGTGCTATTACACTACTTAAGGATACAGCGATATCTCCTGTAGATATTGTAATAATCTCTTTGTTGAAGTTCTACTCCTGGCATTATTCTCCCACATTCACTTTCTGTCTAACATGATCCTAACAGAATGCTGCATGCGGTTCCTCATCATTTGCTAGATGAATCTTAGACTCATTTACCAAGTCTTCAAGACCGTGCTTGATATAGCTCCTGCCTGCTTGCCAGGTCATATTTGCCAACATCCTTCTTTTTCCAAGTCATGCTTGATGTGTCTGCATTGCTGATGCAACTCTTAATCTTAGAATTGGCTGTTCCCATTGCCTAAACCACCAAGGCCTAGTTGAGTATATGTCATCTATTCCTACCCACACTCACAATTTTAAATCATTTCTTCCCTTGTCTATGCTTTGTTCTGAGATCTCCAGACATATTACTTGCATGTTACCTCATTTGTGCACTTTATAGATATATATATACCACATATATATATATATATAACACCTTTTGGGATTTTTGCATGTCTTTACATCATTTTCCTAAAGACTGTAAGCACTTTTGAGGCAATAGCTTGACTCTGTTATTCTTGAAGTCCTTTGTGCCTGGTTCAGTGCCCAGTGCTCTGAATGGAGTTCCTGATAAGGAGTGGATGCCTGATTGGATAAATATGTGTTACTTTATTTTAATCATGTTACAACAGTGTTCTAACCATTAAGCCTTCTCTTTTCCCCAACCATATTCTGGAAAGCTTTTTTTGATTTGCCTACTTGTGCTTTGTTATCAAGATAGCTAATCATTTAGAAAATGCAATTAGACTAGTATCAATAATTTATTTAAAAAAATACCTTAGCAAAATTTAGAAAAACTTTTGACTAACTGGTGAAGACTTAGGGAGTTGGAAGAGTAGTTTTAGAAATACTGGTGTATATAAGAGAATAGATGTCTAAGTGTTAGTGTCCTCCAAACAATGACTTCTTCACAGATTATGCCCAGATAAAGTATAATTTCTGTCATTATTTAGTCTAAATTACCAAATAATTTTATGTCCAAGTAAAAGCAAAGAGTTAGCTTATATTTTAAGGAGCAGAAGTGGTCTCCCTGTTAAAATTTACCTTTATAAGGATAGCGAAAATAGATTATAGAGAAATAAAATATGCAGGTAGATATATATTTACTACTAGAACTACTATCTTTACTGCTAACTACTTATCTTAATTAGTTGTAGTGATTTTCTTTGATTCAATTGGAATGAGAGTATATAATGCAGCCATAAACACAATGTTCAACACATAAGTACATGATTGATTTAGTGAACAGTAAAAGGAAGTGAAGTATGTGGCGTGAATAACAAAATGATACTCAATTTCTTTACTTTATATACCTATTAGTCATCCATGATGTGCTGAGCTGTAAGTTAAATCTGAATATAATTGAACTGACCCAATAACCTCCATTGTTTCATTAACATAGAACATTCTACCTAATGGCCTTTACTTATTGGCAGATTAAATAATCAGCATTTTCTAACATTAATGAAAAGATGGAATTTCTATTTTAAATATTTTGGTTTTTATCTTTCTTTTTTTCTTTTTCCCCTTCCTTCCTTCCTTCCTTCCTTCCTTCCTTCCTTCCTTCCTTCCTTCCTTCCTTCCTTCCTTCCTTCTTTTTTTTTTTTTTTTTTTTTTTGAGACTAGGTCTCACTATTTTTGCCCGTGGAACTGCAGGCTCATGTTCCCCCGGGTACCACAGACTCAAACAATCCCCAGCCTCAATTTACCAGGTAGCTGGGATTACAGGCTCACACCACCATGCCCAGCTATATTTTTTTGGGACTAGGTCTCGCTACCCGCCCCTGGCGGGACTCGAACCATGATCCCTGGTCCTGGCTGCAGCTTCCTAAGCTGCCTCTTACAGGCATGTGCCACCATGCCCGGCCTTATTTTAAGTATTTTCTTGCATGAAAAATAACAATTACACATTTCCTTCATAGTCATCTATTTTTAGGACAATTTTTAAACCTTTCATTTGGAGAAAGTAAAGTTGGCTTAAGAAATTTTTGCTTCTTCTGCCATTTCTTTCCAAAATATTCCTCAGCTTCTTTCTGCTTCTTATTTTATATTTAGTAGCTATATAGTAGCATATGGATATAATCAGGCCCAGATCGAAGTATGAGCAAGTTATCTACAGAAAAATTATGGTATTCCAGAGGGGGACCTGTAAAGACGATGGCAGACTATCTAGAGGAGGTGATATCCCCAAATACCTTGACTAGAAGCCAGTTCTGCAGTGTTGAGTTGGGAACTGAAAACATGCTGAGATCAGCAACTTCTGCACTGAGTATCAAAGTATGATCGCTAAGAGTAACCTATACTGTAAACTGGAAAATCAAAAGTCCAGGCAGGGTGTAGAAGTACTCACATCCACACTTCTTGTGGAAACAGGTAAAGATGGTGATATAAAGGAAATACAAGGGAGCCAAGAAAGTAAATACTGGGTTCTTTTATTGGAGCTGATATAATGTGGCTTATAGAAAGTTTAGTATGTCAGAAGTTCTAGTATAGAAAAGTGGGTAGGGAGGCCAGGGAAGATAAAGCTGAGAAGAGAGTTCCCGTGTGAGTTAACAAATAGCTTTTAGTGTCTAACATGTAAGATATTAAGACTTCAGAATAATTAAAGACATCATGAAATATTGATCAGGAATATTTTAGAAAATAAAGTATGAGCTGGCACCAAGGACTATAAATATTAAGAACATTACTTAAATTTATCATGTACCATGTGATAGTTCTGGCCAACAGAGGCTAACATACTTGCTATTAAATGCAACACGTTTTCCTCATGGTTTTATTTTATTTCAATGTTTTGGGGTTTTTTTTTTTGTATTCATAGTATAATATAAAAGAGCTAAACGCCATTCTATATTTGGGAGTAGAGGCTAAACTGAGCGGATTAGATTAGTGATGATTACTATTAAAACTATGTGTTTTCCCACACCACTCCAGTATAACAATGAGTTTATAAATGTATTTTAGAATTTTTATTATTTTCATAATTTTGGAATGTATTTTAAAATACATGTAAATGTAAATGCATATAAAATATACAAAGACCTCACTGAAATATTAAAAATACCCATGTATTCAATTACTTCTATATAGTTTTGTGTAATATAAATAACTTAAATATAATTTTATTACTTCATTTATATAAATTTATATTAGTTTTAAACATGAATAGTAACTATATGCTCATATCTATTTGCTAGAAAAACAGTGTTTCTGACTAATTTTCACAGTATAATTAACGTTTATAATATGTGGCCTCATGATACTAAATAAGTAGATTTTTTGTTATTAAATATTAACCATTAACTATGAATTATTTATAAACTAACTTATTTAGCTAGAGAGAGTTCCTTTATTTTGGACTCAAAATAACTGCTACATTTTAAACTTTTTCTCTCTTACCTTCTGGATTTATAACAAACTTTGAATTTTTGCCATGCTCAACTTCTGAAGAATTGTATCTAAAAATTGAGACAAGTGAAAAATATTATAAATAAATGAGGGCTTATTAGCTAATTAATTTCTATTATGCACAGTAAAAACCAATCATATCCCTGTTTTTTTTTATATATAATTATTCACCACAATACATATTTCCCCTCTTTTGGTTCTAAAAGTCTCTACTTTTGCATCCCTCCAGTATAGGAATTCTCTTGCCTGTTGGATCAAAGGAATCACCTATTATTAGAGTAGTTTCTAATAATAATGTAGTTCTAAGCAGTTGGGTGCATTTATGTTCAGTCTGAAGCTGCTTTCATTGTGTGTTACCATTTGTATTTATATTCTAGTGCTATTATTGCCTCATGACAACATCATGGAACAATCATTTTCATTTTATAAATGTAAGTGTATAGATAGATAGATAGATAGATAGATAGATAGATAGATAGATAGATAGATACATAGATACATAGATACATAGATACATAGATAGATACATAGATAGATATGAGAGGTGGATTATATATAAAGGAAGATACATGATCTGAAGCAAATATAAAGGATTTCTGAAGCATGCAAAAGTAAAATTGGGCATGATGAATTAGAAACCATCAAAAAATGTACGTTTTATTTGCTCTTCAACTTTAATATGGATGCGGTAATGGGTAGCTGATCTATTAAACCTTCCTATGTCCTTCCCTAATAATTAGACTTAAAAATATGAATTAGAAGAATATGTTGGATGCTTTTTTAAAACATCTGAATACCTTTAAAACCATGTATATATATATATATATATATATATATATGTTATATATATATATATATAAAACGTGTGTGTGTGCGTGTGTGTGTGTGTGTGTGTGTGTAGTACAGGGGTAGGTTGTGTATGGTTAATTGATGTACAAATCTTAGGAAGCATCAAAGAGAATCTTCTTCATACTAAAATCTAGTAAGTTTTTAAAAATGGGCCTACTTACAATGATTGAAATATTTGATTAGAATGATATGCTCTTATTGCTCAGTATTGTTACATTTTGTAAGAAGTTAGTGGAAATAACATGTGGCATTTATTTTCTTTCAGTGTCAGGTACAGAACTTTCCTCTTAAAGTTAAGAAGATGACTTGTCAGGTACAGAAATTTATACAGATTAGTTGTTTAGCTTTTTTATGCCACTTGTAAAAGACTTGAATCTATTCTATTTCCATATTAGAGTGAGAACTTTAGAATTGGAATCATCTGACTATTGAAAATAAGGTTTGATTACTGCTTTATATATTTCTTCTAATTATTTAATATCCATAAGAATTAATTGCTTTTTGTAAAAATATGGCAATTAAATAGTAATGCAACAAAGCAAATATAATTTCTTTTCCACATTTTAGTGTAGGTAGTTGTTTAATTTTCTGAATGAGACTAAGTGTATAATGAGCATGAATCGGTACAAGTTTTACTATCAAATTGTTGATGTTTATTTCATGAGTACCTATGTAAATTATATTTACATTAGAAACATAACTTTTAAAAAATATGACATGCAATTTTATGACATCAAGATCTAAGAAATGGTAAAGAGTCTACTCTGATGCACTAATTTCTCAGATATGCTTGGCCAGTACTCTATAAATCCACATTAATAAATCAAAAGAATATTTCAGACAAAATGAAATGAAGAGTTTTGGGGTGAATTTGCCTAAGGGATATTAGGAATTCTCTTGCTTTATTATGCAGAGAGGAAATATTATGTTGATCTTTCATTTGCCTTTCTAAAAGAATTCATAAATATTTTATTCATTAATCTTCAGAATATCCTGTGACCAAATTGAACAGAAGGGAAAGTAAAGTTATTAAACAGACACAAATGTTGAAATGGTACCAAATCTATCCTTCTTGAAAATTCCTCTGTATTGCTACTCACTAATTCATCCCCCAAATATGTACTGAACACCTACTATATGCACAGTGTGATTTTAGATCATGTGTAGAATAAATAAATAAATAAAAATATGTGCATAGATAGCATAACATCTACACTGAAGAATTGACAGCTTATAGAGAGATTAAAACATAGAAGATGAAAACAATGCTGGCATGCAATAAAGAAAAATATAGAAAATAATTCATTGAGATGGGAGTTTTATTTTGTTTAGAACTTCACAAAAAGTCACAGCTACATAATGTTACCCAGAAAGAACAGCTCTTTGTAAATTTTTCTTTGTAAATTTTACACTGAACTTCATCAACAAACCACCATCCTGTGATAAGTTCAAGAAATGCAGAGATGTGATTAGATTGACCATACCAGTTAATAAGACTGTAGACTCTGCTGATACTTAACTCTGATGTTCCTTCATTTAACTGGAGAATCCCAGAGCTGCTACCAGACCTCTTGCACTTCAGCAAGTAGTACTATAGTTAGAGCTGCAGTCAGACTTGAGGTCTTGGTTTGTCTGCTAAAAATATGGCAACCAGATGGCTGTCTCTATCCACCCTACTTCTGTGGCCTTTGGTGTTGAAGGCCAATTAAGTGGATTGTTTCTCTATATCCTGGCCAATTATGCACCACTGGAGCTGTTGCTCAAATTCATTACATTATCCAATTTTCTTGAAGTTCCACCATGGTAGCGTTCATCTTTTCAGTTCTCTAATGCTTTAATTTGCACAACAAGCATGTACCGGGACACCTGCCCATAAACCAGTTGCTTTGATTTCAAACCCAGCCCTTTCCAGTGTTTCCTCGCCGATAATCAACCAAGTGTATACTTAGTTGTTATGATTCGAGCAGCTTTCGTGTACTTAAATCAACTGATCAATCAATCTATCGTGGTATTCACTGGAGCTACTCAAAACGAGGAAATGTACACCAAGAGAAGTTGGATGAGTCTACCTTTGCACATACAGCTCAATTATTAATCAATTAATTCGATTAATTAATTAAGCATTGCCAATCACCAACACAACTACAGCTACCGTATTATAGGAATTTCTCAGCTTGGTATAATTGGGAAAGGGATCTGGAGGTAATAATACTCGAACAAGATCTTGAATGTAAATTGAAATATAAAATACATTTTGATCAGACCAGATGAGAGCAGAAAGGCTATGCTAGAGGAGGAAAAGGAGACACCACTGAATATTTTAGAGTAAGAGTGTGATAAAAGCAGTGTTTACCATTTACTGTGTAACTATCGACACTCTTAGCAAATGGTATGTCTTCCGCAGTAGTTATATAGGGATATGCTAGCATTACTCTCTTTAATTCTTACAAAAAACGTGATGAGTTTCATTTTCAATTACAGACCATGTAACTGAGGAGTCAGTGTGCTAAGTATGTTATCCCAGGATATTCAAGCAAAAAAATGGAGGTTGATCTGTGAGGCAATTGTGCTTTTCCTGCCTTGTCCTGCTCAGAAGATCTCATCAGAGAACTTAGTGCATTAGCCTCACTCCAGAGTGAGACAGGAGGCTGTTATTTAGGAGATCAGCATGATGGCTGGAAGCAGAAGCAAGCTCACAGGACTGTCTGACAGGAAAAGTTTTGAGAGAAAAGGGAGAATAAGGACATAAGTAGAGTCTGAGCTTTCTAGCTGAGGTGACTGGAAAAACTGTAGAACTTATAATGAACAGGCATCCGGTGGAGGTGACTTAGAAAGGCATGGCATTTTTTCGCAGACAAACAGAATTTGAGATGCAGGTGATGTCTCACAGGAGAAACTTTGACCAAACACTGGACTGGAAGTGAGACTATTGTTTCTCACTGCAGCAGAGTCTCAGTTTCTTTTTCAGAAGTAGAAGGTGTAGTCTCCTGATTTCAAGGTGTATTTTGATCACCTGTCATAGAAAAGGATCTGGCAAATCTGTTTGAGTATCTGGACTGAGCAACCCTGACTGTGAGATAAATTAAGCTGAATTGATTATCCATTAAATAATTCCTATTCTTTTAGCTTTTTATTTTTATTTATTTATTTTTGTTGTTTCCATTTTATTTATTTTTAATTGATTGCACGCAAACACACACACACACACATATATATATATATATATATGTATATGTGCTACATCATTGTCTACATGTCTACACTGAGGTTCTCTCACCACCCTATCACCTGCAAACCATCTTAATCTCTTGTACCCTTGCCCTCCCCCAAAGGGACGCTCTCCTCCCTCTTGCTTGCTCTATGTTACAGTCCTGTTGAGAGTTTTAAATTTTTCTTGTCTGTTTGTTTGTTTTCCCTCTATCCCTCCTATAAGTGTGACCATCCCGTGTTTCTCATTTTTATCTCTGGCTTATTTCCACTAATATGATTCCTTTTAACTCCAACCATGTTACTGCGAAAGACATGTTTGTCTTCTTGATTGATGAATAATATTCCCTTGTGTAAAAAAATCACATCATTTTCAGTCATTCATCAGTTTTGGGACTTTGGGTTGTTTCTTTTAATGCCTTTGTTTCTTATGCCAGAACTTCCTGAGGCTCCAGGCTAATCTTGAGTACATGCCTTGGGAGAAGATGTTCATTTGAATTCTCGTCCTGAATTTCAGGGAAAATATTACTTCTGCTAAATATTGCCTTTCAGAATCAACTTCTCTGACTCCATTCTCAGATTTTAAATATTTATCCCTCGCCCATATGCTTTATCAAATGGAAAAGAGAAATGAATAAATGATAAATTAAAGACTATAAAATATCTTTGAAATATGTACTTCTCTAGCCCCTCAGGCACATGCATGTAAATTAGACTAACACAAATGATGCATAATTTTCTATTGTTGAACCATGTTCTAGACTAAACATTAATTTTAAGTGTATTTGAAAAAAAATCAAAATTAAAATAAGGTAAATATAGTTGTTACTCATTTGTTCACTTTTTAAAGCATCATAATTATTTTGAATAGTGAATATAATTTAAGTTATATTGTATAGATGATATAGAGTACAGAAAATTTGTAAACTGAAAATTAGAATTTTTAGTTATCACAATTTAGTTTTTAGTATCACAATTATCTTATCAAGTAAAATCAATATCAGGTAATATTTTAGAGACCAGTGGTGGTTCTCTTAACCTACATTTTTTTTAACTGATTCATGAGATGTCTGTCCACTGGTTACAATAAACTAACTGATGCCCTATACAGCCTGAAAAATCACCATTATTATCACCTCCTCTATCATGTTTCTGTATTTCACTCCCACAGTTGATTATTTTTTAAAAAATGTAGTGTTTTTCCCAAAAGCAATTTATGCTTGTTATACCTCTTAATGATATAATTCAAATAAATACTATGCACATAATGGAATATGGAGTAAGAAGGGGAATTTCTATGAAAACTAACATGCTTACACTGAAAAATATAATATTTTGTATAAGGTAAGATTATTTTGTGTTGTGAAAAGAAAAGCTCTGAGAGTTTGATTATGAACATAATTTGCTTTCTAATAGTATTTTATTGTGAGTAATGAGAATCTATTTTTCTTTTAAATAAAAAAAAAATTGAAAATGTTGTTAGCCCATGACATTTGGAACTTACAAAATATAGTAAAGAATTCCAATCCACAGACTCATGAAAAGGGTCTTACTTGTCTACTAATACATTAAAGGACAATTTTCATTAATGTTATACTTTAAAATGAAAAATTATGTATATGCACTTTACCACCCATCCTCCTTAACTGTGACATATTAGCTTTGATTGCATTGAAAAGGACCATGTATGTATTTTCTATTAATTTTCTGCACCCTTGTATATATTTCATTAAAAGTAGAATCCCATGGCAGAGAGTTTGCATGATGTTTCTTTCAAGTTAGGATTATATCTATGAACGTATGCCCTTTGCCAGGTACTATCCTTGGCATAGGTACATAATGACTAAACAGGAAAAAAGAAGACCTTTCCTTCTGTTGGTAAATGGAAGAATAAGTGAAAGAAATAAGTTAAAATATAAGGAACAAGTGTGATTTGGGGTGAGGAGGGCTCCTCCTCGGAGGAGATGGTGAGTACGATAGTTTTAAATGATGATTATTATGTGGCCACATGAGGATAACTCAAAAGGGCCCCCTGGTCAGAATGAAAAAGTGCAAACTCCCCTAGTTAAGATGTTTCACCTGTGAATGTATTGATCTGTTAATGTCAATATTGACAGGTCAGTACATTGACAGGTGAATTTAGAGCAAGAGGGGGAATGGTAGAAAATCAGGGATGTGATCATGAAACATAGTTTAGATCTTTGAAGAACACATAATTTTGGATTTTGATCTAATTATAATGGAGACCCTGTAAAGCTTTCATGAGGGACATTATCTTATTTGGACATTAAAATGGTGCATTTAACTTTGGTGTGACTCTGAACTATAAGGACCAGAATGAAAGCAGAGAAGAGTTCGACACTTATTTCGATAATGGTGAGGAGGTGACTTGGACTCAGTTTTCAGCAGTGAAGCTGGAAAGAGTAATAGAATTTGAAATATAGCTTGGGATGATGTGCATAGATTCTTTTGATAAATTTGGGAGGTGAATTAGCATTGGAAAGGATGTAGCAACTACTGTCAGAGCTGGCTTTATGGTTTGAATGTCAGGAAGATTTGTGACTTCCATTGTTTGTTTCTCTGTGTCTAAGACTTTTTTCAAAAGACTGCTTTGCTCATATGCCCGCTAGACTAGAATACTAGGCCATTAACCCCCTTCCCCATTCCCCAAAGATGCCTTTAACCAGTGGAAATTTATATATGAATATAGCAGATCTCTTATTAGAATAAGAGAATTTTGAGATGGTTTACTTTACATAATTTCTCAAAATGCCCTTGCAAGGTCAAGCTCCATTTTCACATTATGGTAACCGACTTATAGTAATTGACTATTTATTAACTCTTTTCCCCTCTCTATATCATTTCTTCCTTTCTTTGCTAATGTTCCCAGCAACACCCAGATAAGCTGCCTGTACTGAATCTTTCTCTCAGTGTCTGGTTCCTTGAAAATCTACACTGAGTGAACTTTTTGTTTGTTTAAAGGTCTCAGAAAGGTGATAAGAATGGGGTTATTTACTAAAAATACAGAAGAATAATTAAGAATTGACTTGAGATAAAATAAATGAATGGACACTTTAAGTACATTATGTTTGAGTTGCTTATTAGATATTCATGTGGAGATATTTTGTTATGTATGGTGCCTAAACAATGTCAAACACATAATAGGCACTCCATCATTGCTTGTGAAATGAAGGAAAACATTATTTGGAGAATGCATGATGTAGAGATGATAGATGTGTTATGAGGTTGAAAATCGGGTGAAAGATAGCATTAACCTTCGGATTTGTGAGTCAATCAAACATAGATAATATTAAAAGCCAAGGGATTGAAAAATATGGTCAAAGGTCAGAATGTAGACACAGGAGAGAAAAATTCAAAGAACTGACCTTAAAAGGTAAGGAAGAAGAGGAACTAGCAAAGTGATTGAAGAAATATGTGCAGCAAGGTAGTAGATTAATAGAAAGAAACATAAAGAAGAATGTATATTGGAAAATACACAACAGAATGGTTCGAATACAGAGTTCAGAGAACTGGTCATTAGATGAGTTATGTATTATGTTCTTGCCCTTACAGATGGGTATGGATCTTAATGTGTTATTGGTTAATAGGAAATTTACTTTTCTTATCCATCTCATTTTTAATGCTTTGAAGAGAATAGAACACTGTTTTAGAAAGAATAGAAAAATCTTATCAAACAGTGTAGGTTTCAAGTGGTGACAAATCTAAGGAAACAAACTTAATAAACTATCAAATTATAAGTAAAATAAAATTAGTGACAGTTAATGTCAGTTTGTTGTTTGTTGCACTTTTAATATGCAACTGGTGTAAGACAGCAATCATTTATAATTGCCAGTAAATGACAAAGTTAAATGTGATAAAAAATATTTTGCATGCCAATTAATATTTCTGTCTACTTTGATGCTCTTTAAATATTAAATATACTGTTCTTTAAATGACATTGTTTCTGTTTACTTAATGAGCAGCTTAAAATAAATTCTTAACAGAGTACAATAATAAAAATAAATCCATAGTGTTAGAAAATATGTAAGGAGACATGTCGAATTTTAATCTTCTTGCTAGTTTTGTATTCAAAAGTTTGCCTTATTTAAAATGTACCTACAGGAGCACAGCTGGACAGATTATCTTTCTGTGATCTTTAGTAGCTCTGTATCACCATTCATCTATGAATCAGTGAATCTGCTTCAAGCTTTGATTTTTGTTTTCAGTTCAAAGTAGAAACTATGAAGATACTACCTAGAGGGAGGTTTAACATGCTTTGTTTAGCTCTCTTACAGTAAAAGCTGAATTTTCTTGTCTTTCTTCTACCATAGACTTTCTGTGCATATAATAGTTTATAAAGAGAAATCATTTTATCATATAAGAGAATATTAACCTGAACATGATGAAGTATAAATTAAAGATACTTTCTAGATACACCCTCTAAACTATATATAATACCACCTAAGGCATGTCAACTGGCACATTCATTATTCAAAATTTTTATTTTCTCTTGCTATATATTTTCAGATATGTACCTGGACTGCAAGAATATTGAGTTTTTAATATTGTAAGTCAGTATATATTATATTTTAGCTATTCTGTTTGGTCTTCCATGTTGCCAATGCTAAATGACATTAGAAATACAGCAAATTTCCTGGCAAATATGTTCATGAATGGTAAAGAGGCTGGAAGTTATTGTCAGTAAGAGCCTAGAATGGAGGTGCAGGTCTGAAACCTATGAGAAGAGAGCAGGGTGCTACAATGTAATAGGAAGAACCAGAAACAACAATGCAGAAATCCTTCACCATGCCCAAAGCATGAATCAGTGCTTGAATAAGCTCTTCCTGAAGAGGGATTTTCCATGACACAGGAATGACCTGGCTCTAGGAAGGCTGGCAAACTTCATCACTGGGTTTTGGAAGTCACCCAGCAGGTCGACCTGGTGAACACAGTGACACTGATGGGTATCAAACTGGAGCTGTCCATCAGCTATGCTCCCTGGGGCAGTTTTGCTTGAAGTACAGTTTGAGACAGTGTCTCCATAGCCATCACATATACAGCTTTGGACTTAATAGTGGAGGAGATAGAAATGTCTGTCTATTTTTCTTATTTTATAATGCCTGCCCCAAACTTACCATGTGCTGTGTTATCAAGTAAGAGAATGAGGATGGACTGTTTAGCTGAACCATGTGCTCTAGACTAAAAAACCACAAAACAACTAATGATGAACAACAAATCTCTAAACAAGTCAGGTTAGAGATGGTGTGAATGAGTAAATGTGTTTTAACTAGACACATACCTCTAAGAAGTAAATTCAAGCTTGCATTTTTCAATGTCAACTGCCCAGCAAAATCCACAATAATAAGGAGCAGAATTTGTAAGCATGAAATAGAGTTTAATCTGATAATAGGTCATATGAATTTAATAATTGAGTTAGTTAAAAGCAAACCACACTGAGATACCATCTTATACCACTAAGAATGGCCCAAATTAAAAACAAAAAAACAAACAAACAAACAAAAAAAAAAACCCAGGCAACAACAAGTTTTTGTGTGAATGTAGAGAAAAAAGGAACAATCTTACACTGGTGGTGGAAGTGCAGACTCCAGTAGATCCAGTCACTATGGAAGGCTGTATGGAGAACCCTCAAACAATTGAAAGTAAAATTACCATTCGACCCAGCAATCCCACTACTGAGAATCTACCCAAAGGACACAAAAACATTAATTCCAAAGGATACATATACCCAGATGTTTATTGCAGCAGTATTTACAATTGCCAAGATATGGAAACATCCCAAATGCCCCAAAACTAACAAATAACTAAAAAAGATGTGGTCTATGTACACAATGGAATATTATATATCAAAGAAGACAAACATGTCATTAACAACAACATGGATGGAGCTAGAAGGAATCATGATAGTGGAAATAAGCCAGAAAGAGAAATATAAGATAGTCTCCCTTATGTGAGGGACATAGGAAAAGCAAACAAATAAATGGACAAGAAAAATCTAAAACTGCCAAACAGAATTGAAGCATAGAGCAAGAGAGGGCGAGGAGAGGAGGGTGAAAACGGGGGAGGGGGGGGTAGGGCACAGAATATTAAGATGTTTCACAGTGATAAGGTGGTGGGAGAACCCTGGAGAAGACAATGATGTAATTTATATACTTGTATGCACATATTTTTCTATATATCTATATATGGATATATGAATATAGATATATAGACAAATATGTGAAATCAATAAAAATAGTTAAAAATAATCATGTCCATGATACATATATGTTATATATATTTAAATAATTGAGGTTGTATAGTTCTTCTAAAACTAAATCTTTATAGCAGAAGAAGGGATGAATAGGCTCAACCACTCAATGAACTATGAAAGTGCTCAACTTACTCTCCCCTAGTTAATAGACCATAATTTAGTCTTTGATTAACACACACACACACACACACACACACACAATTGCAATGTTTCCTGGATCTTCAATATTTCTAGATAATAACATAATATAGTTATTCCAGATTTAGTTATTGTACAGTGATACATAACAGATTAAATTGATTGAAATCTGCATAATTGAACATCTCTGAAAATTTGTATGTAATATAAAGTCTTTAATTCAATTTAGGTTTTCATTGTGTGCCAGGCATTATCCTAAGTACTGTTGCCATGTAGGGAGTCCTATCAGATAGGTTCTTTATTTGCACAATCAGTGTAAGACCAGATCTTATGCTATAATATTGCTGTACTTGTAAGAATAGGAAAGCTTTAGCATATGTATATATATATATATATATATATATATATATATATATATATATATCGAGGTGAGAATATGATGTACAGATAATATGATGTACAGATACAAGGAGAGTATCAGATGATGACAGAGGCTGGCTTTATCCATCACCAAGCCAAAGGCTACCAAGGATTACTTGACAAAGAAACACAATACTCTAGCTAGAATTAGTGAACACTTCTATTAAATAGATGGCAGTAATAATAATAGTGATAATAATCAAACAGGTAATTAAATGTTAGGTATCATCCTTCAAGCTGAGGCTTTAAAATTTAAGCTGATAACTATAATGGTGACTGGGTTGCAGGTTTCAAATCCCACAAATTTGCAATTTCTGGCCAGCCCCTTATCTCCCACCTTCAGGTTTTGGCACAGAACTAGAATGGCAGAGAATCGTGTGCTATGCCTATGGGATAGAAGGGAAAGAATTCTGCCATAAATGCTCAACCTTGCTCTTGCAGGAGTGCATCTGGGCTGCTGAAATATGCAGAATTAGTTCTGGATGGGGAAGAGCTTTCTGATAGTGTCAGATCAGAAATCTACTGGGTTTATCCTTTGCAACCCTGGAGATTATGTCATGAGAGGCAAACATCCCTACAAAACATTCATCTCTGCCATACTGGCCTCAGGTCGATTTGGTCTGAGTGATATTTGAGATAATCAAAGAATGAGAGACCCCACAGATGAGTCTCTTTGTCATACTTTTTCACTTAAAAAGGCATTTGAAATGCAACGGATGAGCTAGTTGCAGAGTGTGAGGCAGTTCACAGTGAGATAAGAAATGAGACTGTTTGCAACCACACTGGTCCTGACTTTGCCGTATGCTCATTCCTGATTCTTCCTTTGAAAGGGAACTAACTTGAGTCTCCTTTTTCTCATCATTTAGGTAGGTTTATAAAATATACCACAAAAGTTTATTGTGAGGATCAGATTTTAGACACACCCATAGAGGAAAATTTCCCCCAGGTTTTTACTTGTCTGGTGGAGTCAAATGAACGAGAGCTAAATTAGTAGAAGGAAAAGAATATATTGAATTACATACATATAGAGAGTTTGCATGGCTGTGCATTGTAGATGCAATGGGAAAGAATACAGATTTTTATTCCTGATCTGATGAATGGTTGGGCCCTGGTTGAGATGTCAGAGGGAGAAGAGGGGTTTCATATGGCAACACCAGACACTTTAGATGTTTTCCCTGCCATGAGATGAGTTTCCCTGACAGAAAGATGATTTCTGCATATAAATCTAAATCTGAGTAGTCACCATTTTTAAGGAACTGGTAACAGTTCTCTTGAAACCTATATGAGGGCCTCAATTGACCTTGCATGACATTCATTTGAAAAAGTCTGCTCTGAACATTTTTAGGGAGACTGATTCTTCGGTGCTTACTGCTAAAATGTATCTGAAATATTCTCAGCTGTGGCATTTTAGTTTACGTCAAGAGTGGATGGACTTTGTGACATGCATTTTCTTTATTTTATATATTGGAGCTGTATTAAGTTTATAAATTAGAAACAAAATAAAAAATGATGATAACTAACTTTTTGCTTGATTAGGACTGTATCAAGGCAGAGAAATATTATTATTGAGAGTTGTCAGAGTTCCTCCTGGGAACCACCCTCTTTTCCAATCCTAGGGACTCACTACTTTCCATGTAACTCATTCTAAATCTGGGTCTACCTGTTTCAAAGGAACCAAATTGATAATCAATATTTTTGATAAAGTAGCATTGCAGATTTGATCATTGAAACCATTTAAAGTACAGTTATGTCTTGTTTTACCACCTCTATCTAATGCCAGGCCTCTCTCCATAAACTGTCTGAAAAGCCATAAATATTTTGACAGTTGACACTTCAAAACTATTCTTACTTCACTTTCTCTTCCTACCATTAAACCAGGAAAAGGGTTTTGAGTCAGCAACACACAGATGTTTACTTTAAAGTGGAGATTAAGTCCTGTTTATGAGCCTGGGAATTCTGGTTAGTTGTGAATGGGGGAAATAGTACAAAACTTTCCTGAGTATTTGCTGCTTACCAAGACTCTGAGTTATGTGAGGCTTTTAGTGAAGATCACAGAGACTTCATCTATTTTGCTAAACTGGAAATCAGAATGAAACATGATACCATTCCATGGTTTAGAAGCTCTGCTACTTCCTTACATGGGTTACCTTACAGTTTCATTGTAAGGAAACTTCCTTACAGTTTCATTGTAAAGATACCTTTGTAGTATTTCTTAGCCTTTTCTATATAAGCAAGGTCTCAACCTCTGATATTCAGTTGAAGATATTTCAAAAGAATATTTATTACCTCAGGATTTACTATGGTGGGATATTTGACTACTCTTATTCTTTGTCTCCTATTAGGTGTAATGATATTGACTAATCGAGATGTTATGTGTATTGGCATTGTAATTGGTCCTGTCTGAAGGAATAGAGGCAGTTAAAGTAGCATGACATAAGCCATCAATTAAAAGGTAACTGCTTATTTATGAAGATAATTGATAGACATGTGAAAGGCAAGGTCAGGTTAAAACCTGGCTGTATCAAGAGATCCTGCTAAAATTAAAATTAGCAAGAGATCCACATAATATGCCTCTGCAGATTGGTAAGTAGATATATATTTGATGGCCACATCCATACATTTGATTATGATTACTTATTCGATAGCTCTACTCCAATGAGAGAGTCAAAAAGCAGGGATTTTGTCTGTCTTGATTACACTGTGACTACCGCCTCTTGAACAAATTTATTTGTTGAATGAATAAAGTTCAATTTCATCACCTGGAAGAGAATAGCATCTGCTTTATAGAAGTCTTAAAATAATTATATGAAATGATGATTGTAAACATATGCACATTACCTAATAATTACACAATAAATGCTGATTGTTGAGGGAAATAGATTCACACTGTAAATTTAATAACATCTATCCAGGGGAATAAAGTTGAAGTACCAGGTAAAAGCATTCTTTTTGTTTTCTATGGGAGAGGTGAAGGAAATTGAGATCAAAGGGGGAAGGGTGTTTTAGACAAGCAGATTTAGATTCAAATCTGATTTCTTAGTCGTAGCATAATTGTTGTGAAGAACTGCATTGCTTTGATTGTTTGGCATTGGTGCATACTTAGGGCTTTAATAGTGTTGAGTTTTCTATTTAAACCTGGCTGGGGGACCTATGTGAATACCTTCAAATGACCACTTCTTCTTTTAGGGGTATCCCATTTGAAGGGTGTTCAGGAATAGTAGGGGAATATGCATGCATAGCATGATAGTCATGCCATGATAGGCATTCATAGCAGAGAAGCACACCTTATCTTAGATGCCTTTTATGACTGTACTTTTGGAACCCAGATAATGTACTATTTTTCACATTGGCAGCTTAGTTGATTGCTGACTTGGAGCAACTAAACTATGAATGTTTGTAGTTCCGTTTGTAACTAAAATTAGAGAAGCATAAAGCATCTTCAGGATAAATTCAGTATGATGATGAAATTCACTGGCTCCATAGTAAACACGTTGCCAAATATATTTCAAAAATCCCACAAAAGAATATTTAAAAAAAATCTTGCGCTTAAGTTTTGTCCATCTGGGTTCTAAATTGGTTCCATCATTTGAGATACAAAAAACTCTTAATTTTAATATAAAATCTGGACAGTAATATTCATGACCATATGCTTATACATGTTCTCTCTAAATATGTGGTAGTAATATTAACTACTAATAAACTACATCATCAGTAATTTGCTTTAAAGGAGATAATTGTATTTAATTTGTTCTTTCTGAACTACATCCCAACCTGCTGAAACAAAGTTTTGAAGTCAAATTTTGAGGTAAAATTACTTGAATGCAGCGATGAGAATTACAGGTCAAAGGACATTACTGACTTAAATGCATGTCATGTTAAATAACTCATAATCAAGAGAGAATTCACACATAAGGACTAAACAAAGTTTCATCGCAGAAATATAGTGACATTTTCATGTATTCTGGGCACACACATCAGTAACAATAGGCCAAAATATTATATGATGAAAACTAGCAAGTTATATGTTTTCACAAACATGCTAGACTGTGGCATTCTACGTGACATTTAGGAAAACTTCTTATGTCGGTTGTGTCTGTCAATATTTCTATTTCAATTTGACACTGTTAGTGTTTATTTTGCTTTCCAAATGTCTTCCCATGGCTAAAATATGAACTATAAATTATCCCGTAGGGAGGTCAAGATAATCACTCAAATAACTGATTAAACTTGTAGCCAAGATGAAAATAAAATTTTCAATTATGATTAGAAACATAATTGAAATGAAGAGTCAATCATAGAAAAATTATATTTAGCTCCTCAACACATTAAAGGTTTTTTTTTTTTTTTTTTTTTTTGGTTTGGGTCTCAGGCTTATTGCTGATTGGTTTCATTTAGAATTTTTTAAATCTATGTGTGGTAACAGCAGCATCAGTATCAATGCAGAAACACTAAGTATTAGGTTCCATCCCAGACTTACTAATCTATAATCTACCTTTTAGCAAGATGGCCTGTGATTTATGTGCCTGTTAACATTGAATAAGCGCTTACTAAAGCATCACTGTATGTTTTCTCAGTATTTTTGTAAGTAATGAATAATAGCTGTGAACTCCCAACTGAATTATATTGCAATTAAATATTAATTTAATCATAAAATGTCAATTATTCGTTATGCTTTCTAAGAATGAGAAAGCCAAATTTCCAAAAGTGAGCTAAGCAACATGTATTACGTTTTCTTCTCACTGGATGTTGATATTTTTTAACTAGTAAAGATTTAACACTATCTAAATGCTTAGTTCTTAGATAATGATGTACAATAAAACAAATAAAAATACATTAATTAAAAATATACAGTTCATGAAGCAAGGTGGTGTGAGAACCCTGGGGTAGATAATAATGTAAAATAAAACAACAAAAATAATAAATTAATTTAAAAAATAAATCATTCTGCTGACAAAGTGTTTCTGGGAATCAGGGAGGAGAGGTGAATTTTCACTCCTCATTGAAAAGCACATTTTTCTCACATACATCTGAGTCACTAACTCACTGGGAAATCCCCACTCCAACCGCAGTGTTCCACATCACACTGTTTAGATCTTATTTCTAATTTCCATCTGACCTTTAGATACCAGGAGGTTGTCTGTTTTAATAATTCAGTTAATGATATTACCACAATTCTTCTTCAGATATCTTTTATACTATTTATATACTAAAATTGATTTGAGTATATAAACAAAAAATAAAGTTCTAAGATGTTTTGTAAAGACTGGTAAAACTCCAGTTTTTCATTTGACAATGGGAAATTGTCACAAAGGGAAAAGGAAAAAGTGTGGGTACAGTCTCCTTTAAAAGCTTGGGAGGGAAGGTTGTCAGAAAAAAAAAAAAAAGATTGGCTCTGTGTGAGATTGTTATTTTAAAAATAGAAGTTAGCCCAATATTCTACTTGATGACTGTCATCATCACTGATTTGTATGCATGAAGAAAATCTCCTGACCTCTTTTTTTATGTTTTATAAGTCATAAAATGCTGTTTCCTTAAGGACTTATTAAATGGTGTAGTTGCTTTCTTGATATCTCAGCCTATTAATTTCCTTCAAGCAATTGGATTTAGTCAAGGCCCAAATCAATAGGCTCCTTTGTTTATAAATATACTATATCACAATATATTTATATATATTAACAGCAAGTAGATGTTACTCAAGACATATATTTATCAAAGGAAAAACCCAAAATGGTTCTATTATCTTCTGGAATGAGGTTATTATAATGATCTTCAGTGAAAGATAATGTTAAATTTGTTTCTTTAATTGACATTCAGCAATTCCATTCCAGCTACTTAGTGTAAGTCTGCACAATGAGCAGCTATTTCTTGCTAGCGTTTCTTGTAATCATTCAACTTTATTAGTAATTGGAAGTTCTTACTTTTTTAGTGACTGGCTAGATATAAACAAAATTTTAATTACACTTGTGACAGAAAGAGTTAAGTCCTCTAATCTTTCTCTTCTCAAATATAACTATCTTGAAACAAAGAGTAATTTAGCGGTTCTTCTTTTCCCTCTCAGATATTTTCTTTAAAATGAAAATGGGATGAATGCCCTAAACGCCTTAAATTTGATGATGATCATTTCCTTTGCATTAAAATGAGTTAAATATGAGAAGACTTTTAAGCTTGTTTATGATATTCAAAATGAAATCTTCTCTTAGTGAAAAAAAAAAATCCCTCCTTATTGTAACACAAAGGAATCTCTGGTGGATTTTAGAGTAGCAAATTCATTTGTTCTGGAGCAGGGTCATAGCAGTGAACAACAGTGCACTCTTCCTGGCTTGATCCAGTACTTTAGTATTATCTATTTGTAGGTCGTTTCTCTGATGTTGGAAAGGACTTTTTAATATAAAGCAAATCAAAGATCACATTTTCAGAATTAAAATGTCAATTATACTTCCAAAAATAAAATGAATTCATCAATTTCTGCAATAACTGCTGGAAACACTCTCCACAAGATTATTGTGAATCAGTTTTCACAGGTGTTTCTTTGAAGTCATTAGCAACCAGGGATGAACTTGCTTTTGAAGTCTTGACTCTGTGCATTCATAAACTGATGGATCTTTGTCCATCGCTTTCACTCTGAGAAGAATGTCCAATTAACACTTTTGAATAAAAAAAATGGCTTTAATATTTGACTCCAAAGAAATCAGTTAAAAACAGTTGATACTAACTTTTGTAATCCTTTCTGTTGAATTATCTACTGGGCTTTTTCACTTTGGAGGCTCACTTCAGAGATGATCACACACTACTGTTCATTTGTGTGTGACTAAGCTTATAAGTTTTATTATATACATGTCCAGCTTCATTTTTAACTTCTAATTCTTTTATTTTGTCACAAGTCCTTTATCTTCTTGCCTTGTGCCCCCTTTTATCTTAATAGGGCTCACCTCTCCATTTAACATTCTTAAAATCCTTCCAACTGCATTCAATCTTTAAACCCGCTTTGTATTCTTAGGCTAGTAATGCTGTTCTTTTGTTTCTTAAATACAGAATCTTATTTACTCAAAATGACTAGCTTGTACATGTATTTTAACAAACCTGTTATTCAAGAGATAAATATTGAACTGCTTGTTGGAAATCCTGAAAGAATTTTCAAATTCCAACCCTTTTAGATAATACTGATGCGGGTCAATCTTGGTTTCCTTGATTAGTAAAAAGAATACAGTTTTGATTTGAAGGAAAGTAGATTTATTAATTGTTGGCAAGTGAGGATACCTGACTAGTGTCTGAAGGAACACCTCTCCCCCACCCCAACTTTTGGACAAGGACCCAGGTGTTTATCTAGAGTTAAGGGGGTACACAATGTAGGCAAGGGTCATCCTGTCTGTGTCATCATGTCTGCATCATTGTGTCTGTGTCATCATGTAACACAACCATCTGGTGATTCTCGTTATGCCAGCTTGATTTCAACTGACCAGAGGTGAGCAAGTCTAATACTATCTTTGTAGCAAGGCTCTTTGTCCTTAGGATGTAAGAAAAAAAATACAAGATATGGTAAGCCTAGAGGGGAAAGAGAGAAAACGAGAGCTTCTCTAGAATGAGAAAGACACATATTTGTTGCTATACCTTTGACACATGATGCCATCACTCAGGTTTCCTCTATTTGTTTCCCTTCTTCATCTTCCTTTTTCTATCTGTCTGCTTCTTCTAATTTTCTGCAATGACTCATAAGCATGCATGTCTGAACTAAGGATTCATGTAATAAAGTCTGAAAATTACTTGAGCAAATCATTTTAAACTTTCTTTTGATCATTATTTTTCCAAACTGCATGTTTTTAATTAGTAATTAATTAACAGTAAAAGAGTAAAAAATACAGGAAAAAATAATTTTGGAAAGGTAGCAAAAAATACAAAATAAATAAGAAAGAGAGTGTAATGGAAGAGGCAATTGCTAAAGAAGATTCTAAAAATTTTAATGATTTGATTGATTGGAAAAGTCATTACGGTACAGTTCAATCTGATAATTATATCCTATTTTTTGGTTCTGTATTATATTCTCCAGATATTCTAAATATTTTAATTTTGACTACATTTCCTACTGAAATCGGGTGAAAAGAAAAACTTTTAACTTAAACTTAAACACATACACCTATCTATGCTTGCTTCTCTCTACAAAGCAGGCTACAAGCAGTTACATTAGCTTTAACTTGAACTAGACACACCTAAGCCTACTTTTCTCTCTAGAAAGCAGGCTACAAAATGTTCAATAGCATTTTCACTGTTCACCTCCACCATTGGTATGCAAAAATCAGCTACCAGCTTCTCTCAGCTCTCTTCCCCTCTTTCTGACCTAAAAAGAAAAATTTAGAAACAGTTTAAATTTTAAACTACTTTGCCTCAATTTACCCTTTTAGTCTTTGTGGGTTCTTTCCATCACCCCCAGCCTTCTCAACCAAAATACCAAGTCAAAGTAAGACTATCAGTGCAGACTAATTTATTTCTAGCAAAGTGATTTCCTAATTACTACAAAAGAAACATGTAAGTAAAGCTCTGATTAAAACCTTTCTCAACATTGTCCAAAGTCCTTTCCCAGATTGCCTAAAAATCCTCATTCTCTCAGTCCTCATCATCTCACCAAAATCAGTCAGTCAGAGTTCATCTCTCGCCTGTTTGAAGACATCTTCCTTTGGCATGCTCCTTCTCTTCCATGCTGTCTTTCCTTGTCATCCTACTCCAGGTAGTAGAAGAAACTTCATGGTACCAGACCCAGAAAAGTTCACTTTCTTTTCAGGTCTGACTTTCCCACAACCTCTCGCAGACACAAGACTCAGCAAAACAAACTCCAACCCAGGGTTCAAATCTCCAAACTTCTTAACTGCCTTTACCACACATGCGGCCAGTCTAGGTCAGCCCAAGGCTGCAGTCCTCAGGCCTTGGTCACATGGCCAAGCTCACATGGTTCACATTTTCATTCCACAAAATGGAAGAAATCAAACCTGAATCTGAATTCCCATTTTTCCTTCTTTCTCTTTGTTTCAAACCTCTTTATATATCCTTTCTATTATCCCACCTTCCAAGAACAGCTCTTGAATTATTACATTACAAAGAAAAAAACCTGTTTCATTTCTTCCCCTTTCATTTCTGAAAGGAAATTCTAATTAAGGCCATTCTCACATTTTAGCATACCTTCCTTGAAATCTGCAATCTTAAACAGGAGACAATGACACGGGGTGGGGGTGGGGGAGTAACCCACCCTATCACTACCACCCTAGGTTAGAAACATGAATTCCCACTTGCAAAGAAATTGTTAGGAATAGGACTTACAGAATACTTTCTTACTGACACCAGAGACAGTTGGGGGTAAGGAGGTCAAAAGGCACAAGCTTCCATTTATAAAGTAAACAAATCATTGGGGTATATGTACAGCATGTCTACAGATCATTGCGTGTCTACAGTTAATACTGAAATGCTCTTTTTTTTTTATTTGTGAAGAGAATGAACCTTAAAAGTTCTCATCACAAGAAAAAAATGAGTAGCTGTGTGGGGGGTGTTCACTAGACTTATATTTCACAATATATATATATATATATATATGTCAAATCATTTTGTTACACATCTGAAACTGATTAGCTGACATAATTTATCATTTATACCTCAAAAACAATGCTTTTTGATTGGACCTTTGTGCATAATGAAGTTAATCTTCACAAACCTTGAAACATTTAAAGTAGGCAGAATTATTCCCATTTTATAGCTGAAAAATTGAGATTCCAAAACATTAAATTAATGGCTCAACATGAGGACATCTGGCTCCTTCTCCTGTGCTCTTTCCTCTCCATACTTTATTGCCTTCTTAATCTCCACAGGAATCATTTTCTTCATTCTATCAGCCTTCAAAAGCATGTTGATTGCTCTCTAATTATAAATACTTGGAGAAAAGTGTGTAAATTGATATGCAAATGATCTTTCCCCCTTAGCAAATTAGCACTTTACTTCCATCTAATTAAGTAGCTTTGTGGAGGAAATGGATTTTTCAAAGAAGAATGGAAAGTGTTTGGATTTGTTCTAGGGGTGTTTCAGGTTTAGCAAACCTGTGAATGAGGTCTAGAATAAAGGAGTCCTGAGTGGGAACAAACAATGACTGCAGGGAAAGAAAGGCAGGAGTAGTTGGATGAGATGAAAAAATTTAAGTGTACCAGCTGACAAATCTTCGGAAGGAAATAAACTGCTTTTCATCTTTCTTCTTTCCCTAAGATAATACATTTTTTTTAAATAAGAAAAAAAAGACACTTTAATAAAAGAGAATTATGTTCCCTCTCATATACTGATGTTAACAATGGCATATCATTCATTGGAAATGGAGATGTTCAAGTTTACAGTCCTAATTTTTTTTGAGAGCTCAGGGTTTATAAAGATATGCATTCAGCTTGGAGAAGGTGGTCCCTTGACTGTTATTCTCAGAATTTTTCTTAGAAGTGTTAATGGGATAAAAATTGCAGTAAGAATTAATGGGATAACCCTTTGCCCTTATACACTTTGAGAGGGATTAAGACTAAGTGTGTAGGTATATATATATATATGTAATATATATAAATATGATGCTACTGAAACAGTGACCTGAATGATAATATCTTTGATACTTGATATCAAAGATATTGTATCAGAGATATTGATACTTGATTTCTTTTAAGAAGACTTTAGTACATATACATTGAATGTGTAAGTACCTGAATAAATAGTATCAGCTTCAGTTTGAGTGAAACTAAGGTGATTAGTATTTGTAAGGAAAATAATATATCCATAACAACCCTTCAAAATTGCTTTATAGAGTTTGCAAATTGCTGTATATATTTGGGAAAAGTCTTGTTAAACTGTGCAGCCTAGATTTATAAGTCACTGACTTTGATAAATCCTATAATGTTATTTTAAATTATATAAATAATTTCTCTAATTAAAGAAAACATTTGTTAATCAAATATTATCTATCCTGCCATGTTGCTTTACCAGGTATTGTTACCTTGTCTTTGCCTCCCTATCGATAGGGTGTGCTACCCCCCCTCCATTGTCTCCTGTTTAAGATTGCAGATTTCAAGGACAGATATGCTAAAACGTGAGAATGACCTTAGTTGGAAGTTCCCTTCAGGGAGATAGGGAGATGCAGAGGGAGGAAGAAGCAAAATGGTCCAGATGTGGTTCCTGGAAGGCAGGAAATCAGGGTATATAAAGGGTGTGAAAACAAAGAGAAGGATCAGATCCAATAAGGAGGTCAGATAGATTCATGGAGGAGAGTGATTTGGTTTCAGCCATTTTGTAAGATGGAGATGTGAACCATGTGAGTTTGGCCATGTGGCCACCGGGGGCCTAAAGCCCTTGGCTGACCTGGGTTAGCCGCATGTGTGCTATAGGCGGTTAAGAAGTGTGCAGATTTGAGCTCCATGTTGGAGTTTGTTTTGCTGAGTTTAACTTGTGTCTCAAGGGGCCGTGCAAAAGTCAGGCCTGAAAAGAAAGTGAACGTTGCTGGTCCAGCACCATGGGGTTCCTGCTACCTGGAGGACAAGGAGAAGACAGTGTGGAAGACAAGGAGGAGCATGCCAAGAGAGCAGCCAAAGGAACATGTCTTCAAGCATCTGGAGATGAACTCTGACTGGGCATTGGTGAGATGATTGGGACTGAGAGACTGAGAATTTTGGAGCAATCTGGGGAAAGGACTTTGGATAATCTAATCTGAGAAAGGTTTTGGACAATGTTAAGGTAATCGGAGTTTTACGTACATGTTTTTTGTGTGGTAATTAGGAAATAACTCTGTTAGAAATGAATTAGTCTGCACTGATTGTCTTGCTTTGACTTGGTATTTTAGTTGAGAAGGCTGGGGATGGTGGAAAGAACCCACAAGAGTTTAAACTGTGTTTCTAAGTTTTTCTTTTCTTCAGTTTTTGGAGCTGAAAGCAGACAGCAGCTGGCTGACTTTTGCATATCAATGGTAAAGGTGATCGGTGAAAATGCTAATGAACAGTTTGTAGCCTGCTTCCTAGGGATAGAAGCAGACATAGGTGTATCTAGTACCAGTTAAAGACAAATGCAAAGGAACTGCTAGTAGCCTGTTTTGTAGAGAAGCAGGCAGATGTGCTCAAGGTTAAAGGTAAAGGTTAAAGGTAAATGAATGGCTTGTAGCCTGCTTCATAGAGAGAAGCAGGCATAGGTGTGTTATCGGAGGTATAGGGTCAACCCTGTTTGAATTCCTTTTTCCTATGGGTTCTTCTACCTGTGTGCAGCAGCTGCTCAGATATCAAACCTTAACGACCAGGATAGACAAGAGGTTTATTTCCAGTTACAGGAAAAACAAACTGAAAGAGTCTACACTCTCACAAGTGTTCCAAATGGAATAGAGCCCCACTTCTGCTCCTCAAGGAGCTTCGTGGGGTTTACCTCAGTCTTGGGGCACTACTGGTTGAAAATGCCAGGTTGTGTCCTTGACTCCCGATCCTGTTTCTCCAGTTGGCACCAGATGAATCCTACCAGCACAGGTGGTGCTCAGGCAGGTCTCCCTGAGACAGGCCTGTTCAAGAGTGTCACCGTGGCTCCGCACTTCACCAGGGTCACCTCCACCTTCACATAACTCTCGATCCTTAGGAACCAGAGTGCTGGGAATATGAGGAAGCTCCGGAGAGAAGTCCTTCTCCTGAGGTCCAAAACCTCCACCCCTGATGCCAATTTCCAGGCTCTCACTCTCACTCCACTCTTTACACTCCTCTCCAAAATCGTATATCTGCCACACTCCACCTTCCCTCTTTCATCCTCCTCCTTGCTCCCCATTCACAATCACCCCCTTGGTGTCTGTACCTGCTTTTCCCCTCTGGGCCTGCCTTCAGAGTCCCCACCTCAGGGCCCTGCATTATATCATCCCAAGCCCAGGTAATCACTTTACTGTAAAAAGGGGAACTGGCCTCAGACTAGTCTTAGTCTCTGTCTTTCAGATGCAGATGACAGCAATGCCCACATTCCTTTTTCAATGAAAGGGACTGCGTTTATTTTGGGTCCTAGCTTAGGTGTATGTTTCTAGTTAAAGCCAAAAAGTTTTTCTCTTTTACCTGGTTCCAGTATTATATATGAATTTACAATTCCATTTAATATTTTATTCATTAACTTACAAGCTGATAATACCTGTGTACCCCAGCAATACTCAACATACTCAATTCCACATTTAGCAAATTCACTAATCTCATTTTAGATGCCATTTAAGAAAGAAAGAGAAATCATGTTTGGTATTTTCTAGGATATTATAATATATTTGTCAAGGGAGACTATTGCATAAAATGGCCAGATAACAATTGAATGTTGATGCACAATTATGATAGACATTAGAAGTCATTTTATTATAACATTTCTGTGGCTATTAGTGACAAACATAGCAGAAAAAAAGGTCACACTTTCAGGTCTTAATTTGGATGTAATAGTCTTTTTCACCATTACTGAGTACTGATATTCTAAGAACAACTGAAAACAGTAAATACTGCAAATTATCGCCAAGGTTTTTATCAGCAGGAAAGATTATAAGTTTCACAACTATGGCTATTTCTCTCTTACATAAAGAGTGCCCTTTTCAGTGTACCATAAAAAAATTCTTGTGAATGATACCACCAATCTATAGGTAATTATATTCTTTTGTAATAGGAGGGGGTTTTTGAAGTTATATCATTCACCATCTTTGCTTTTATATAAAGATACTGAGTTTATGTGTTAATTTTAATCTGTTGTGTTGTAGTGCTTTTTAGAAATAGAGATTAGCCACCATGGTTACCATGTTATTCTCAACAATTGATGATATTCAACCCTGATTTGATGTCTTCATGCTCAAATAAAGCAATCACTTTCATCAATTTGTGCATTAGAAGCTGGACACAGTGGTGCGTGACTGTAATCCCAGCTACCTGGGAGGCTGAGGCTAGGGATCACTTGATTCCATGGGTTCATGACTACCTTGGACAGCATAGCAAAACCTAATCTCTAAAAAAAAAAAAAAAATAACAATAATTTGTCTATTAAGACAATTGGACTTCTATAGAAAAAAAATAATAGATACTCTATAACTATTAAATGTGCAAAATATATGCTAATTTGTATTATATTTTGCTAGTTTTGAGGCATCTATTTCCTTGATTTTTTCAATGAACTTTCCAAGAACTGATAGGGTGTGCAAACCCCCCCCCCAATTGTCTCCTGTTTAAGATTGCAGATTTCAAGGACAGATGCTAAAATATTAGAATGTCCTTAGTTGGAATTTCCCTTCAGGGAGATGCAGGAGGGAGGAAGGTGAACAGGTTTCCTGGAAGGCGGGAAATCAGGGTATATAAAGAGTGTGAAAACAAAGAGAGGGATTCGGAGGCCAATATGGAGATCGGATAGAGAGAGAGGTTCAGTGGAGGAGAGATGGGAATCGGTCATCTTGTAAAGATGTGAGCCATGTGAGCTTGGCCATGTGGCCACCAGGGGCTTGCAGCCCTTGACTGGCCTGGCCTAGCCGCATGTGTGCTAAAGGCGGTTAGGAAGTTTGCAGATTTGAACTCCATGTTGGAGTTTGTTTTGCTGAGTTTAACTTGTGTCTGAAAGATGCCGTGTAAACGTTAGGCCTGAAAAGAAAGTGAATTTTGCTAGTTCGGCACCATGGAGTTCCTGCTACCTGGAAGACAAGGAGAACACAGCATGGACGACGAGCAAGCCAAAGGAGCACGCCAAAGAAAGATGTCTTCAAGCGTCCAGAGATGAACTCTGACTGGACATTGGTGAGATGATCAGGACTGAGAGACTGAGGATTTTTGGGCAGTCTGGAGAAAGGACTTTGGACAAGCTGAGAAAGGTTTTGGACAATGTTAAAGTAATCGGAGTTTTCCTTACATGTTTCTTGTGTAGTTATTAGGATAATTAGAAAATCACTTTGCTAGAAATAAATTAGTGTGCACTGATAGTCTTGCATTGGTTTGGCATTTTGATTGAGAAGGCTGGGGATGGTGGAAAGAACCCACAAGAGTTTAAACTGTGTTTTCCAAGTTTTTCTTCAGCAGTTTTTGCAGAGAGCAACTGGTTGGCTTTTGCATATCAGTGGTAAAGGTGAACAGTGTAAATGTTAATGAACAGTGTGTAGCCTGCTTCGGAGAGGGAAGCAGGCCTGTATGTGTTAAAGTCAAAGTTGAAAAGTCTTTCTTTGGCTGTCCACTTCCTTCTACCCTGTTTCAGAACAACACATATGATTTGTTTTTATTGGAATATTCCAATATATTCTTTTTTTTATTGGAATACTCCAACATATTCTAAGTCATATAAATGTTTTCTGAAATATGCAAGGTATTACAAGAAACTTCTTTACATGACTTCATCACTGTCCTATTTTCAATGTATGACCCAGCAGATTTCCTGAATCAGATTGTAGCAGTTACAGAAAGCTATGAAATGCGTTATCTCCAGGTCCATGTGTTGTGACTTTGCTTTCATATCCTCTCACCATTAACTGTACAGCAGCTAGGGCAGAGGACTTGTTAACAAAATATACTTTCTTAGTTAGCCAAACATCCACATGACCTAGTGGTAATATTTGATTTTGTATCATTTACTTAAATGTCTGTGTCATACACCCAGGGACTCACACCCAATAAAAAAAAGAAAAAGGAGAGATATTAACTAAGTAACTGTGAACCATCAAATATTCCCAGATTAAATAGTGAGCCATCGATAGGCTGGAATGGAATAACATTAAGTCTTTGGAGTTCAGTGGGCAGTTAGAGGCACTAATGGTAGTTCTGGGCTGGGAAAGCTTGTATTTCAGTTGGAATTTTTGTGTGGAGGTGATTGCACATTATGATATGAATAAGTACTAAATGCAGGGAGATTTTCTGCCGACAGAGAAGGCGATTAAGGCCCCCCTTCTAACAGATAACGGCTCACTGGAGGAATGTAATGGTGGTAAAGTAAAATCTGAAAACAGATGATTTCCCATTTAATAGTCCATTGACTCTCCTTTTTGAGCCACTGTGGTTGTGGCACTGCTCTTTATTTTTATTTCACATAGTAGAAGTGTTCCTATTTCGGAGCGCATGCATTTTCTGATGGGGAAAAAGAGGGAGAAAGGGCACGAAGTCTTGCTTTAAAGATAAATGTGATACATGCGATTAATTCAATTATTTGCCGTGTTTCTTTTTTTCTCAAATATTCATTGTAGTGCAAGACAATTTTTTCCCCATTTCTCCATCCCTAGTCTTCCTAGCCATTCATTCGCTTTAGAAGGGTGAGCAGAATTAGAAGAAAAGGCATTGTCTTTGCAGTGTGTTCTCATCACGATGAGGCAGTCTCAGACCTACACCCTAGAGAGTTTATATTTGCGAATTTAAACCCCCATTTTTATATGAAATAGCTGTTGTGCTTTTACCATCCAAAGCATTTTCCCATCACTTATGTTTCTCATTCTCATAATCTTTTATTATTTAAATTGTCTGTCAAATAACCCTTAGTGTTTCTGTACTAGGTTGTAAAAGCATCTTGTACTGATATTTCTCTTACTAAAACATTTTAAACCCTTTGTCATTATTTTCTAACTTCATATTTCTCATAACACTTCTGTTGTTATCTACATTTTAAAAATAATTGCACAATGAATGATTCATACACTATGATTTGTTTAGATATGGAAATGTCAGTCTCCAAGTAGTCTTCTAATGAAACAAATGTAAGGGAGCTCAAAAGTGAAAATAAGTTAGAGTAGTAGTCACTATTCACATAATAATAAAGAATAATTATAGCAGCCTGCATTGCCTCCAACCTTTGCTGCTAGATAAAATAGTTTCATGCTAAGAATTAATTTTATGAAGTTAGATATGTTATCTATCCATAGTATGCCAATACAACTAAAAAAAAAAGATTTTCAGATTACAAACCTTGAAGATTAAAATGTTTGAATATGTATTATTTTTATTTATAGGTAGGTTATTTTCATTTATAGATTATTTCACTTAAAATAACAAAAAATCTACTCATTCCAAGATTTAGGATTTGATGAGTAATTTATCTTTCAAATTTGTTGGTAAAGATAAATGGCTATTTTTATACATTTAGAGAAGGTAGTTTTATAAAATATACCATTTATTTTCAGCATGAACCTTTTTAGGAACCTTGTCATTCCTTAAATTAGGCATCTTCTTCCAATTCCATAGGTATTTAATACCATTTAAATTATTGACTGTTGCTTTTTTTTTCCCCTGAAGAAAGTATGGATTTTTTTCTTTCTATTTTTAAAGCACGGGTTTTAAGCAACAGTTTTATCAGAAATAAACTGTTAACTTTATTCAATTTTATTGCCCCTTCTCTCTCCTATCAGCCTGTTTTTCTACATTTTGGATTTTCTTTGACATCTCTTTTTAAACTGAACTTCTGTACTCTAGTTTTCTCATTATTTACATTCACATGTTTACTATATTTTAATCTACATGAATTTTCCATACTTTTATATACAAATGTAATATATAATACACAGCATACATAGATTGTTCTTCTGACTTGCCTTAAACTACTCCCAAATTCCAATGTGTTATTCAAAAGATTTAATTATTTTCACATACATCTTTTGAAGTTTCTTTTTTCAAAAATTTAAAATGTGTAAACTAAATATATTATTTTAATCCTTTAGTTCTTTAGTATACTCAGGACAGATGAAGACAGTGTATTTTTACTTTATTAGAACTACTAGGAGTAAGGATTAAATATGATGGTTTTATATGATGGTGTTATTGTACTTATAGTTACATTTCTGAAAAAAAAGTGTATAGTTTTTCTTATTTATTTATTTGTTTGTTTGTTGTTTGTTTTATGAGACTAGGTCTTGCTATTTTTGCCCATGGAACTGCAGGCTCACCTTGCCTGGGGTACCACAAACTCAAGCAATACCTAGCCTCAACTTCCCAGGTAGCTGGGATTACAGGCACGTGCCACCACACCGATCCATTTTCTTTTGGAACTAGGTCTCACTACGTTGCCCCTAGCAGAACTCAAACCACAAACCCCAGGCTCCACCACAGCTTCCTAAGTATGCATCACCATGCCTGGCTAGTTTTTCTTTTTTAAATAAAATAAATATGATATAAAGAGAGTAGTAACTCTAAAGATTTTACTGCTTATAGTAAAGTTTATATACTAAATCTATTAGTTCATTTTATTTCATACAAGTGAATTTTCTGTTTTATTTAATTTTTAAACTGAATGGACATTAGCTTATACCATTATGTAAGACAGTGCAACGGTGCATTCCATTGAAATCAACATGTCTATACTACAGTAAACTCACCAGTAAATATCCACTCTAGATCCCCTATTTTATAAATCAGTTCTGTGAATTCACTTTTCTGGGGCTATATCTAAAATGTACAAATTCTCATTCTTTTTTCTATGTTCTTTTCACGTTTATATCCAAGTCCAATCTATGGATGTGACTTCACATAATTTTCACTTACACATATATCATATAGCAATTTTATAACAAATGAAATTATTTGTATAAATTGTTAAGATAGAAGCATTTGCTAACTAGTAGTACTTCTGAAATTTGCATATGGCATAAATGACAAGAAGTCCAGTGACTGAAACTTGATTTTTTGTCCCATTTTAAAAGACATCCCTGTCTCCAACCAGATAGTTCACATGGGGTATAGATTTTGTAGAAGGAATAATTACTGTAATATAAAAGTCAGTTAGAAATTGGTCACTCTTTAAGCAGGTTGAGGAATGGAACTGTAGGTGATGGTAAAAAGGGGAAAGATTCTTGTTCCTAATCCAAGGATTTAATTGGAATAATGACAGATTCCAAGAAATTTCAGGGCCTAAGCTGTTGGAAAGAACAAACAGGAGTGGTGCAGGAGCTAGTAATTTAAGATGTGATCAATATAGTATATTTGGGACAAGGACAGTCATTTTTACAGTCAGGTAATATTTTAAGACTCAGGCTTTCTTATTCAGCATCACATACAACTTACTCATCTCAAAGGCATATTCAGAAACATCTTCCTTCTACCAGGCATCTTACATAAAGGTGTATTTGCTCATGTCTGGATATATTAAGAAGAAAGTATGCTTAGGTGGTTATTACATCCATAATCACTTTTAGAAAAGAGAACCCAAATCACTGTGAGTAGATTAATAGTGTCATTTTCAAATTCAAGGGTGAACAAGACAGTCAGGATTGATTAAGAATGACTCATACTCAACATTTATCTTTTTCTCTACAAGTCTATTCTTTCACAGAAACGAAATCTATATAAACTGAAAAACTAAAATTTTCATATAGGCACCAATAAGAGATGTTTATTTTTCTGTTCTAGATATAATAGAACTCAATTATGAGTCTTATCAGCAAAATGGCAACACAACATTTTCAGCTGTAACATCTAATGGAGAACATTATTTTAGAAATCTCAAAAATAAGAATAGATTGCAAAATGTCTGGAAACCTTTCTTTAGAATAAGCCAGTTATTAGAAACTTTAAGAGGTATTTATCTCAAGCTTATTTTGCAACTGTCTGCTTTATTGACTAAAGATCTACATTAATGCTACCTTATTTATAATATCTATAATTATAGGATCATAATCTTAAAATTGAAAGAAACCTTAGGTTTCTTTGATCAATTGCTGTGATTCTTATTTTGGCAGCTGAGGTGAAGAATCTATTCTAAGCTAGGTAGGGGAATAAATGGTAAGTGAAGTCCAATGAAATGTGAGTTCAATAGAATTTATATAATAAATAATGAAAAAGCACAAATTCACAATATGGTATCATAGTTGAGAATGATAAGAAAGTGAAATGTAGAAGTTAGATTTCTCCCTTCCCAGCTCAAGTTAGTATCTTACGGAGTAAATTTTAATATATGCTGTTATAAAACTTCTTTCCTTTGATTCTTATTAAATTTTTCATCTTTTACGTTGTATAGAGTTGTTAAACTCCATGATGTTTCTATACTGTACACAATCACTACTGTATTTTAAATCTTTATGATAGCATAATCTCTCTTCTCTCAATATCATCCCCTCCCCTTTTTTTGCTACTTTTCTCAATTGGAAACATGAGTGGGAACTGAATCAATATGTCATATGTAATATGTAAGCTAATATTCCATTTAAAACACTAAGTTAAATTTCAGAAGATACTATTGAAAATTCATATGATGAGAAAAGATGGTAAGGTGAAATTAGAAGGAAAAATTCACATTGATAACAGGAGTGAAATGAATAATCAGTAAAATTAATTATAATTAATACATCAAATTATATATGTAAAGTCAATTGTAATATTAGCTCTACAAATTTTCTAAAAAGACTTTTCTGATTACATTTCATATACCTATGTCTTTTATTTGTGATTTTGTACTAACATATTCATTATTAACTTAAAGTAACCCATACTTGAACTTTGCTTGGGATATTATTTTCTGATATATTAGTATTCTAATGCCACTAAATTTTGTAAACACTAAGAAGATACAGCAGTCATGAAAATCATTTCCAAGTTTGGTTCAGAAACTCATTTATAATACTTTGCTTCTCTTTATAAATTCCAAAACTCAACTGAAGTCAAGTTTGAGAAAACTGGAATAGCTTCAATGAAATTCTAGGCTCTTTAGTTCCTAATACATTCTAATAATGGGAGAATCAATGCCCTCAGTTTAAAAATGCCTTCTCATGGATTAAAACACTTCCTCCCATTGTACCATCACATTTCCACTAAAGTTAAGGATGGTGGGACAAAGAAAAAAAAAAAGTCCAAAGTATATGAATCCCTTGGGGAGGTCAGTAGCTATTGTCCCATTTACATTGTCTTGACTTTGTATTAAACCTCAATGAAGTTGTAGAGTGGCAACTGAGTTGACACAGTCATACATTCTGTTGTGTCCTGGACATGTCTGGCTATTGTAGTATAAGAGCTAATAATGCCCTTTTCCACTCTCAAAATTGTCTCAGTTTGGATGATAAATTATGTGGTCACCCATGTCTTAGGTATGGTCATTATTCATCATTCAGAATGAATTTATTCATCATATAAAATGTGCATGGGGACATTTGGTTAGATGGAAAACCATTAATAAAAGATGATAATGGAGGCAATACTACTATTTAAAAACCTATACCTAGTTGAGGAATGAGGAAGCACTTTAAATAATTAGGGTAGTATGTGGTGGAATGATAAATGATATGATCTAATATAAAAGCTCAGAGGTGGGAGATGGGGGGGGTCAAAAACGATAGGCAGTTCTCCTTTCTTTCAACTCTGACATTTCTCTAGCTAACAGGTATCCCACTGAGGGTCACCTGTCATCTGGACATACCTGTCTCTTCTCATTTTCATTTTGTTGCTCTCTTTTAATAGTGTCTCTGCTGTTCTCCCATCTTGTCTAACATTAACCTCCTTAAAAGTTATTTTTATGTTTCCCTTGTGAATTCGGTGTGTCGAGGCTTCCATTTTGAGAAAATGATCCAAGTTTATGTCTTTTCCAGGTAACAATAACTCATATATTAAATGGCTGATCTTACACTTCACGTATGTGATCCTTCAAAATGAACTGCAGTTATTGACTTCTTTCCTTGTGCATGACCTTTTCCAGAGTAGGGTTTCCCCAGAGATACACCGTTCAGAAGACTGTTTCAGTAGTTGAATGCCCCTTTCATCTGAGCTCTGTAGGATTCCATAAATGTTAAATTTTGAGTCAGTATTATAATTTCTGAAATATTTTTTCAAACCACTCTACTGTATCTGAACTGATGCTTATTTATCTAATGGAAGACTCTTCAATTTCATATGAGAATGCATCTATATTTTCTTTGTACACCTGTGTGACAATAGAGACAGGAATAGCTTTTCAGTATTTCTTGTTAGACATTTTTATGTTTCTGAGAATATTATTTGAAAGAAGATAGAATGTATTGATGTTGTCATTAGATACCATATTATGAGAATTACTTAATAATAATTAGTTTTGACTTGACATGTTTGCTTACACTATACCATCATTTCATAATGTACATTTCAAGCCTTCAGTATTTGCCAGACCTGCACATTGCTACATAGTTCAAGAGAGTGTCACTTTGACTATTAACTGAAGCCCAAAGACTCATTTCAATATATATTTTAAACATATTAAATGAAAATATTTCAAAATATTTTCTTACCTAACCATTCAATCCAACAAAGACAGTGATTATTCATTCCATGTATCCTTAAGATAAATGTACTTCATTTTGGTTTTCATAATTATAATTATATGACAATTACATAACCATTTTTTCCGGAGGTTTATTTGCAGCGATGATTTTATGTGTTTTTTTTTTAATATAACTCTAATTTTTAGAGTCAATCCATCAACTTTAAATATAGTCAATGATTTTTCAGAAATTTTTAGACCTCATAAATTGAAAAATGCATTTAGATACATAACAGCATTAAGGTAGACCTTAGATAACTAATATGATTTTCACTTTATAGACAGATTTGAAGAATAATCCTTATATATTGGATAACCTTTTATGCAAACAGTGTCCAGAGAAAAGATCTAATCCTCATTAAAACTGATTATACTTGGTTAGCCCCTATGTTTAATAGAAAATCAAAACTTGCTACTGCAAAGATAGTTCTGTTTATTCAGATCCTAGCAGTGATTTTCTAGAAGCTAATGAAAAGTACTAAAATGAATCAATAATCCAGTCAATTTTTTAATGCTTAAAGAAAACTTGAATGCATAAAGTCCTCATGAATTGGTTATAGTTCTATTTTAATAATAAATTTGTAATTGATATATGTATAATAACAGGAATCAGGTGTGACAGGAAGCAGCATAAGCATTTACAATCACTTGCTTTGATAGAGATCAAAGCTATATTGATGATTATGGCAGCTAATATGATGACTGAGGTACCTAAATATCAACATAAGAATTTAAGTTGGTAGAAATTAAATATACATCAAAAGTAATATATCATCAAAAATACCATGTGGTGATTGTATGCTATGTAGTGAAAAAATACATAGACTACACAACTATAGGCATGCTACGTATGTATTTAAAATTTATGTGTATATCTGTGTTTTTTTCTGGTTAAATTATATATCATTCACATAGTTTAAAATCTGAAAAAGAGTGGATGATATGAAACAGTTTATTTTTTAAAATGGTTGTTAATTTTATTTGTATAAAACTAAATCTGAGAAAAAAAATCATATTTTATTTTGACTTATTGGTTTGCCTGCCAATTTACTACCTGTTTGACAGTATTACAGATATTAATTTTTAACAGCATTTACCCTAAACTATAGGTTATCTTTGTCTTTAGTATCTGATAGTTTATATAGTTCAGAGTAATTTAAATGTTTTATATATGGTAACACATAAACATTATTTTGATCAATTCATTATATTCATATATAATACATATTTATTGAACATTGGGAGCTAAGTTATTTTTAACAAGTAAATATATGACTCTTATAAGACTGACTCCTTAATATGACAGCAAATTCTGATTTATGTGTGTTTTATAATGATATGGAGAAACATTCAACTCTTTGAAGGGAAAATTCAGAGAAAAAGAAGAGTTTTGGCATATTTAAAATAATACCATTCTGAATGATACAAACTGGTAGAAAATAAAACAGGATATTTGATAGGGCAATATACTTTAAGGAGTGAAGCCAGCACAGAATGTATGTCTGACAGTCTTGGTGTCACTGAATCCTCATCAGGAAGTGAATCTACAGAAATTCCACATCACTGGCCTGAGTAGACTCTCCTTTGCTTCTAGTTGTGCTCCCTAAGCTTAACTGACATTGAGTACCAGCCTATACAAAGTAGCACATCCTTGTTGCACTCTTAAAAGTCTCTATCTTTTAATCATTTATCTGACTGATTTCTGTTTTCCTTGTGAGGGAAGTGAAGCTATTTGGAATATTAATTTAGAGCTATTCTTCATGCCTGTGCTATAAAGAAGGCCTTATCCATTTTACATTGAGGTATGAATGAGATACAAAATGGTTGTCATTTGTGAGGAAATGAAAGTGTGGCATGAGATGGTGAAGGGAAAATGCCATTTGCTGTACTCCTAGAAGTGAGGACTTACAAATATAAAATCAAGTCTATAAAGTCTGTGAACTAAAGTTTTAACACAATTAACTGAAAGCTGTCTATGTACATGTGAAGAGAGAGCAAGAGAGCAAGAGAGAGAGAGAGAGAGAGAGAGTTCTAGTGATAAGAACTTCACGCATGATACAAGTGTAAGCAAACAGGAATCAAATGATTCATGTGCAGGTGATTGGGAATGAATTGACTAATGGTACTTGCCCAAATGCTGTGAAGTTAGCTTTAAAATGATTTCATTAAATGACTTAATTAAAGTCATGCAAAGTATCTAATCTGAAAGTCAAATAAAGATATTTGAAATGAATTCAATTAACTTATCACAGGCAAGGCAGGTATAAGAATTAAATGATTTGAGTTACAGATGTCATTGGCTAAGTTGTAATAAAACCTTTGAGTATACATAATATGTGTTAGACACGATATGTACCTATCTTTACTGAAATAAACAACCCTGCATTGTAAATATTTGCATTCCCATGTGATACTAATGTTAAGTGCTGGTCTCTGTTTCCCTTAGCCAATAAAAGGAAACCTATATAAAGAAGAAAGGAATGATAATCTGATGGAACAGGCAGAGAGACACATTCTTTAGCGCTCTATGAATACCTAAGGAAAGTGATGCTAAGTGAACTGAAAATTTTATTCAAACTTCTTAGTCATGGGACACAGTCACAGTCAAGATTTGCATACACATCTGTGCTACTAGCCATTGTCTTAAAAAAGAGCGTGTAAGTAAAATTTAGTTCCTACAGTTGTCAAGAGCGTAGGATTTCTAGAAAATCAGACCTGGGTTTCATTCTATCACTGATTAGTAGTCGTTTTATGACTTTGGAAACATTACTTACCACACTTGTGTCTACATTTCCTTATTTATAATGTGAGGATGACAATATATACAATAAGTACTCTGTATTGTTAGAATTTAGATCGATACATTACCTTAATTGACTCAGTACTTCATAACGAATATGACATTAACTTTCATTCAAATGTTTTAAGGGATGTTTTATTTTTCAATCAACTTTAGCACATCCATTCACATATTTTAAGGAATGTTTTCTTTTTCCATCAGAAACAACATAACCTATCTGATACTTTAATTGTGACCTCAAACAAATAGTTGAGACATAAAAATGTGCAAAGCTATTAGCATGTCTTCTACGTAGGTTCCTGTGTTAAAATAGGCCCTTTCTGAGAATCACTTGTTAATATGGCTAATGAAATATGGATGCATTAAAAGCATTTCTTTTTGACAACCCTTCATTAACAGGCAGCAATTAAATATATTAAGAAGCCTTGTTTTGCACACTTCAAGCCCAGAACACTAAAGATGTATATGTTATAATTACAATTATCTTTTTTCTTCATTGTCCTGCTGAGGAATTCACTGTAGTTCTGGCAGCCAGACTACATGTTGGCTTGATTTCCTTGGATGCAGATGTCTAATTGCAGGCAACCATTTCATTTAAAATGGCTCATTAAAGTGGAAACCATTTAGCATCAGTAACATGGACCAGCATCCATGATTATGCATTTCATTAGTGAAGTATATTTTTTCCTATCAAACTATCTATGCATTTTTCTGTCTAGATGCACAGGTGTATACCAAACACACAATGTATACAAAACCTTTTGCAGATGCTAGTTTTATTCCTTTGAAAGAGTTAAAATTCCTTGAATAATTGTTCCATGAGGCTACTAGAAGGGACTAATTATAAAACTATGCAATTTGTTTTGTTACTTAGTCTAAGTAGATCTGGGAAAACATTTAATGGAATCAACTTCCTGTGTTTTTTTTTTTTCTAGGTGTGTTATATGCCATCTTAATAACTGCCCTTATCCACTAATTGAATATTATTTTTTGATTATCTTTCTGAAGAATTAAAAACATGAAAATATGCTATTTGTCTAATCCAAGAAAGCAATTCTCATCTTTCTCATGCATGAGAAATCAATCATTGAAACATAGTGAAGATATGCTCTGTTCTTGACATTAAAAATAAGTTTATCTAACAGTATTTGTTCAAAAATAGGATATTTAAACTTTGTAGTAATTTTGCTTTTAATGTGATGTTATTTCAAATATTTGGAGAAGAGAGTCATCTATATTATGATTCTACTAGACATAACAATAAACTCTAGGAACTGCAGAGTTAACTATTGAGTCAATGTGTACAGGATTATTTGCAAGTTGTTTGTGAGTGACCTTAGGTTTTTCAGATCCATAAAGTTCAATAAGTGAAATGTCAGTTAGATTTTCAGTATAATAGCTAAGGATAAATAATATTTTATTAGCTTCTTTTTCATTTCATTAGAAAAATACAAGTGATTTGCTTCTGCATCATCAAGATATCCTTATGTACTATGTCATATCTAAATCTGAGACAGTGAAGAATATTCTATTGCAAGTTCCTGATTCCTTAAGAATAGAATAAATCAGCAAAGTGACTCAGAGTCACACTCACAGGCAAAACTCATATGTTAAAGCTATGTGTGCAGCTGGCCCTGGTGGCACATGCCTGTAGGTGGCAGCCTAGGAAGTCACAGCCAGGGCCAGGGATTGTGGTTCGAGTCCCACCAGGGACAAGTAGCTAGACACAGTTCCAAAAAAGTAGCTGGGCCTGGTGGCATGCACCTGTCATCCCAACTGCCTGAGAAGCTGAGGCTGGGGATCACTTGAGTCCGTGGTACCACGGGCAACATGAGCCTGTGGTTTCACAGGCAAAATTAGTAAGACCTAGTCTTAAAAAGCAAAAAAACAAAACAAAACCAAAAAAAAAAAACAACTATTTGTGTATATGTGAAAATGAGATTGAGATTGATCTATAAAGTCACAATACATCATAAACAATCTGCCCTATATTGTAAGAGCATCAAAAGATGGCATTATTTTTTTATATTATATATATATATATATACACACATATATAGATTTGTATTAGATATATTTAAGGTAAGGAAGGCAATACCTAAAGAAAATTAAATGACCAGCTGTACCCAGAACCCCGGGAAACACCTGCTACAGCTAAAAGAGCTAGAGAGAACCAAGGAGGAGAAAAAGCAGTTTCCCACCCCAACCTAGAGAATAGCCACAAAGTTGAAGCAACGTAAGACGTAACCAGGGAAGGGCAGTTCCTTGAAACTGCTACTGCTGTAAGGCAATAGCCCTACACAGGACAGGTGATGCCCAGAAAAAAATGCAAATCTTTGCCCCCTCCCCTGGGAAGAGCAGAACTGGTTGACATCATGGCCACTGAAGCCAGACTTTCTCCTTCCCCAAACCTCCTGCCTGGACTGATCAAACTACAGCCAGGGGTGTGGTAGAAGGGGGAAGGACTTAGATACTGATACCTAGACCATACCCCAGGGCACCTGCATAGTGCACCCCAAGAAGGAGTAGATTGAACAGTACCTATACCCTATTTTAGGCCAGAACCCCTGCAATTGCCTCACAGCTATTCTTCCAAGACTCTACCTGCCCAAGGACCTCTTCCTGGATGTCCTTGTATTCTGTCTCCAAATAAAATAAAATGTGCTTTTGCTTCTGCTGAAGGCACAACTGTGGATTCTTGTCACACCAGAGTCAAGAACCAAGAGCCAAGACATTCTTAAATCCAGGAGCACCTAAACCCTGGCCACAGACTCATGAGTTCAAAGTTGCATGATCTCAGTGGGAGGGTATGCCCTTTCTCCATGGATGTTTAAGTTGTATTCTCCCATTCCCCCTGCCAACCAAATAACTGAAGTCTAAATTAAAAGGTGCTGAGAGGTGTGGAATTTATATGTGACAAAATAAAATTATTGTAAAATCTTATTAATGTAAATTCAGTATTTTTTGTATTATTATTGTGCACATACAAACCTCAAAGAAGGGAAAGAGTCTTCTGAATCCAGACAGATATGATTGAAAGATCAGCTGGAAAGTTAATATTAAAAAGAGGGAGAAAAGGAAAAAAAAAAATACCTGAGCCTGAAGTGTGAGTAAACTATGCTCCTCACATACTACAATTTGCTTGAATGCTCATCTTCAAAGTCCTATTATATATTATCACTACTTTGAAATGCAAAGTAGATGATTGATTACTATTCATAGTTCTTCAACTTTTTTTACAGGCAGATCTTCAAGTACCTCTATGTAGTTCTAGTCCCAGTAGTTAACAAGGCTTAGAAATTATCCCAGCAGTGAAGACAGCAGTGTGCATCTTAAGGAAGGCATGGAATTAAACTAAAATTGAATGATGACTCTTTTATTAACAGACAATTCCCACACTGAGTCCTTGCCAAAGGAACTATTTCCCTTCCTTTCCTTGTTTCTCCCCCTTTGCCCTCTATTGCTTTCTCAGGGAGGACCTCACGTGAAAATCTCTTTACTATGAACTTCAGAAAGGAGAAAAAATAAAAAGCAGACTTCTCCACAAGTTCACTATAATTGGGAAGCCAGGTAGAGAGAGTGATACAACTCAGGAATAATTGCAAACGCTATTCAATTGAAAACTGCATATTTTACAACAGAAAACTGGAGAGACACCTGTCAAAACCGTTCTCACTTAGGCTTTCTTTTAGGAGTTTGATGACAAAAAACCTGAGCCTAACTTTTGAAGAAATGAAAAATAAATAATACTAAATAAAAAAGTAAATATCATGACTCTCAGAAAGATATAAAAATGAATACATGTTAAACAGTTTAAACTTGTACGGGGAGCCAGACATGTTAAACAGAGAAAATAAAGAACAGATACATTTATAGAGTAGGAACATCTAAATAGAGGCAAAGCCTCGCTTTCCTCGAATAAAGGGAGGAATGAATTCTCTATTAGAAGGAATGTGTTTATCTGTAAGGTGCCTACAGTTTGCAAAGCACTCAGCAATCTCCACAGAATCCTAATCATGGACTACCATGGTCATGAAAACTGTAGACAGTTTCTCTCAAATAGCAAAATAAAACACTTAAGAGACTCATAATAATACTCATTACGTGACCTTTGAATTAGTAGTGAACAGTATATTTTGTTTATTACAAAAGATAAAGACCTTGACTCCACAAATGATGTGAAATATTTTTCCGTTCTTGAGATTTGTACACACACATGCGTACACAAGCATTCATGCATATTACTTTATATTTTAGGTTTTAGTTTACATAAAACAATGCTTCACACAGTCTAATCAACTGATGAACTCCTTTGAGATGTTGATTTTTTCTTTTTTTTCTCATGGATAAGACAAATTAGCCTCTTCCTCAGATCTTTAAGAAAAATGTGTTTGATGAATCGTAGACTTACAGGCTCTGTATTTGAAAAGTGGCATAATTGTTTAATTAATTAGACTCTATTTATGGTGGTAGACATTTAGGGCAGGGAGGACATTGCCTAAAGAAAAAGTAACAGTCAACTGTACCCAGGACAACAGGAAAAACTTGCTGCAGATGGTAACAGGAGAGCTAAGGAATCCCCAAAGGGGGAAAAGGAGTTAGACACCTCCTTTAGCACTGTCCTTAGAAATGATCTCAGCTCAATATCAAGATTGAAAAGGAAAAACCAACAAGATAGCAGAGCTGCTCCTTTATATATGTAAATTTCTCTTCCAAAAGCAACCTCCTCCCAGCTTTCAGAGCCACTCCCAGGACAAACACCTCTAGCAAAAAAAAAAAAAAAAAAAAAAAAAAAAAAAAAAAAAAAAAAAGAACCACCAACAAACATATTTAAACATATTTTTTAGTGTAAGATCTTTGCTACAAAAGCTAGAGATCAAGGTAGTGATAGTATGTTTTAAAAGTGTGGCTTGGCTTCAAGTTGTTTTGTGCAGGAAGTGAAATGTTATGAAATACACTGAGAGGCTGACCTGATATTGTGTCTGAGAAGGAGGAGTCAACAGAAGCTGAGTGATTTCCAGCTTTGCTAAAGAGGATGTATATGAAGAAAGGTGATGGATGAAAATCGATGACTGGTTCTTTGAGTGGTGCAGGCTTAGCAGTTCATGGTGGGGTGATCTTATTCACTGTGAGTAATCAAGACTCTCTAGGGGAGCTAAAGGAGAATAGAGGGCTTAATGATCAGGCAGCTTGTATTTAATGGCTAGAGGAAGGAAATCATTGGAAGAACATTGGATTATCCTTTGCTCCCATTGAGTTTAATATGTCAGCATTTACACAGCATCTCTGGAACTTCCAGTTTAGACACAGTGGTATCATGATGAAAAATAGGCAGAAATCATGACTCTTTGTTTGATCATTTCTGTAATGTTCTTATAAGCATTTTAGCTTTTAGGTTGAATTTTTTGCATTGGTCAGCAAAATAAGTGCTTTGGCTCTAGGTTGATTTTGGCTGTAGATGTGACAATGGATGGTGTGCTGTGGCAGAAGAGCTTGTGCCAAAAATCAGTCCACTTCTGATGTGATTAAAATCAGGGCAATTTTCCATTATCAATGGGATATTTAGGATGAAAATAATTCAGTGAGTTTTCAAGGTAAATGGATTATTGATTGCCCAGAAATATCAAGTCTAGGAAGAATGAGATTGAGATGAATGACTTCCTTTTTTATTCCCAGGCAAGACAAATATTTCCTCTCTTCTGTAGCTTGGAATTAAACTCCAAGAAGGGAAGCATTGCAAAATCATCATAATATCATAAGCAAAAATACAATAAACTTGTTACTTTGTACATGTGTATGTGGTGATGAATGTGAGTACTCTTCAGTGAAACATTCATTTCCTTGTTTCATTACTTTCAGAAGTAATTAAAGATGCTACGCAGTAAATTCCCGGGAGACCAATAGTCTAATAGACTATTGCCATATTTTCACTATCTTCAGAATTTGACCTTTGTTGTGCACATTTCAGTTTTGTCATATTTCCCTCTGAGAATTATTCTGGTCTTCCTACCTGCCCTATAGGTACAGGATTTTGACCACCAGCTTTCTTTATCTTTTGAGGCACTGGTAACAACCACCTGAATTTGATCCCTCAACTATTCATTTATGTGGGAAATATTTGGTAAACAAAACAGATAGTCTCCATGTTCTATTCAGAGAGCTTTTATTTCTACAACAGGCTTTCTCAGCCTTGGCTTTCCCAGCATCTCTGACGTCTCTGCAATATGTGCCATTAACTCACCTCCAGAATGTCTCCAGAGAGTGCCATATGTCCTCTGGGTACTGCAATCACCTTTGCAGAGAATGGCTATTCTACAGGGAAACCACAGACAGTAAAGAATTCTTACATACTTTCAGTGATGGCAGGTTCTGCGAAGTAAGATAAAACATGGGGCTATAATAAGATGTAATAGGAGCACAAGCTCTAAAAGCTTCTTCTCAAGGTCAACCGTTTGCCCTGTGTTTTGATACAAGACACCACAGTTTTCTTTACACAGATGCTTATCGGTCACTTAAAATTTATCTATGAAATGGTCAATTAAGGCAAAAGCCTGATATATTATTTATACTATTAAGTTATTTCTGCTTCTTGACTATTTACAAAATGCCACCGTCACAGTAAGATGTTTTTGGAATATGTCAAGTACCTCAACTGAATAGAGCATTTATAACTTCAAATGGACTATTGCCTGGTATTGATTTTGTTGTTCTTTTTCTGCCACTGGGAAACAGGAAGATCGATAAGTCCTGCAGACCCTCAGTGAATGACTGGAAGGTATATTTATTTAGAATCATCCACTTAATTTTTGTTTATTACATTATTTAGTCTGTCTATAGTGGGTCTGCCACTTTAATGGGTTCTAGAATTGTTAGGGCTTTGATGAGGAGAAGCTGTGGCATTGTGATACATGAAAGACCAGTGGACATTAGTAGCACAAGTGGTTTCTATTTCAAGGTCTGTTATTTATTGACAATGATTTCACCCCTAAGCTTCTTTTCTTAAGTGGGGACTTTTATGCTTTTAATTGTCTCATGATTTTTCCATAAAGAAATTACATAAATATAAGAGCACTGAAAACAGGTTTATATATATATACACACAAATTATTTATCAGATAAATATATTAATGACTTTTCATTGCTCAGGTTTTTGTTTGTTTGTTTTTTATTGATTAAAGGAAGAGCAGTTGTCACCATTCCCATTTTCTCTGTGTTTTTCACATCTAACCAATCTAAAGTTTTTACTTCTTGGCACTATTCTGGAGTCTCTCTCTAGTTTGCCCATATTCATTATGTTTCATTGGGAAGTTGACAGTTTTCTCTAAGATGTGGTTAAACCAGCAAACTACAGTAAGATTGCTAAAATGTTTATTCTAGAACAGTACTTTTCTTTCTCTTTCTGTCTCCCCAACTCCCAGGGAAACTTTTATGCATTGTTGTTTTAATTGCTCACCCCAGGATGTGTTAATATCACACACTGGCTTCTGCTCTACCACAGTTTTGTCCTCTGGTGATGACATGGCAAAGTACTCCCCTCATAGAGAACAGATGCTTTAATTGTCTCTAGATTTCAGTGAAGTCCACCTTTACCATCCCACCTTCCTCATATGATTGTGGCCTGACAGGTGGGATGAAAGCTCGCTCAGGTGATGATATACAGTTAAACCTCTGGTCTCCAGGTTGATTTGCCCTTCTCAACTCTTTAAATGTCTCCAAATCTTTCTTTGGCTGAAAAAGAGCATTACATTTACCCTTCTCCCGAATTGTGAGAATTATGGGAGGCGGTGCTTAAAAGCACTTAGCATCATGGATGGCACCTGATAAACACAAATGTGCATCATTATGAATCACAGCAGCAGAAAACTAAATCAAAATAGAAAAACAAACAAACAAACAAACAAAAAATGAGGAGGGGAGACAAGGTCTTTTAAGGCCTGCTGCTGGGCTTTGTAATTTGCACAGTGGTTATGTCACTTTTTAAGCTGTGTTCAGAACTTAACCTTTGTTCCTGTATTGCTATTATCTTGTTAGCTATGACCCCATATTTCATCCTGTCATCTGCAAATTGATTTGACATTTGTGGTGCTCATTACAGATGAAAAAAAAAAAATCACTACTTGGGGAGGAGAGGATCAGGAAAGCCACAGCAAGCAGATGTCCAGCCAGAGATAGCCCCTTAGGACAGTGCTTTTCAATGTTGATATCAGAATGAGGAGTGACCTGGCCGTTGGAATTTTTAAGAATTCACCAAGCAGTTAGATTATGAAGCATGATCAAGAACTGCTTTATGTTCCAATTGTAGGAAACCCAATAACATTGACCATTTAGCTCAGATTTCTCTTTCTCTTTATAGGGACTTTACCAGACTTTTGGCATAATTCCCTGTTGAACTTCAGATATACCATATCTATGGAACACATCTAGTTTAAGGGAAGCTTTTTCTCCTGATCTTCAATTCAAAAGATTGGGATCTGGATGTTAATTGACAGTAAATAGCCTAACAGACAGTATTTATTTACAGTGCTTGTGTACTCATGAGAATGTTCAGTGAGATGTAACTCAGGGAATAAAAAGTAACAGTTTATACACCACCTTAACAAAAAAAGGAGGAGGGAGATTTTGGGTCTCAATGGGAAAGTATAAAAGGTTTTACAGGGTTTGTGTGTGTGTGTGTGTATGCTATGCTAGTGGAAGGGACTGTCTGTTTCCATGACAGTTGAATTCTCAGGAAACTCCATTTAAGGGAACCTCATAACACTGGTTTGGGGAGATTATGCTTTTGTCACATAAGGCAAGTTTATATATGATTTCTTTTTATTCTTTATAGTTTAAATGTGTTTGCTTTCAAATATGCTTGATGCCCAAACAGTGATTCCTTCATCTGAAAAGTCTTAACAGATTGGATGAGAACCTGAACTTCATCTGAATACTCACTCTGAGCCCATTTTGTTCAAATCGACCAAATAATTCACATAGTCAATAGCTAATATTGAACAGAGCCAGGGTGATATCCAGTTTTATCTGATTCACGGTCAATAATCAATTACCCCATTTCTAATAGAACCTAGTGATCAGTGTCTACATTTAGGGTTATAATCTGGTTAAAAAGTGATCATAAAATTTTACTAGGACTACATTTTAGATGATATCATCTTTTATATCAAGAAATCATGATGTATGTCTCTAAAGTTTTTTGATCATTGTATAAGAGATTGAGCATCTAGTCTGAAAGATGTTTCTGCACATTGGAATGCAATTCACTCGAGTTCAGGAACTTAGCCAAGAGCTGATTTTGAAACTATTCTCTGCCTCTTCCCTTTCCTTTCCATCTAAACCTTGCCCTCCTTGCCAGGGGTAAAGAATTAAACTCAGGGGTACAGTGTTTCCTATTCTATTGATGGTTCAAACAATATCATGGGGGAGAAGGTAAGAGTTTTCTCAACGCTTTTCGAGTCCCGGGGTCTGCAAACTAAAATGGCAAAGATGGATTAAAGAAAAGCACACAATTCATTGAACCCAAGTCTTTATGATACTGGAGATTGTGTGAAGAAATAAAGATGGGAGAAATAGACGTGAGCATGTTTTTGCTACATTTGAGGAAGAGTACACCATCATGGAGAAATAACCATTGTTCAAGTAGTTATGAAGTCGATTCAGTAAACTAGGAGATATTTAGCAAGGTAGGATTCTTCTTGAGACCCTTTGTCTTCGAGGATAAGGATGCTCTTTCCTCTGGGCAAATGGGAGGTGCCATTGTGTATTTGAGTGTTTTATAAAGGGTTTCAGGAGAGAAGGGTGTGTGTGTGAGTAGTAGAGTTTAAGACAGACTAACCTGTTTCTGCTATTCTACCAAACCCCTTCACTGAATACATCAGCCACATTCTGAAATAGCATTTCCCAAGTCCCAGCAACATCAGACTTTATCATACCAAATATCAAATGTCCTTGTTGTCGGTTCTGTGTTTCCCATACTTTTTCCACATTCTAAATATAATTTGAAAGTAAAAGCTACTTAAGGAAAATGAGCCTCCTTACAGGGAAAGCAATAAACAAGCAAAAATGATTTGTGTACTTTCCATCACTACTAAAGACAAAATGTTTTATATTTCACTTGAAAAGATTATTTTTTCCCATATGCTAAGAAATTTATTAAATGGACACGTGAGAAAAGTTTTTAAAAATGCTTGAAAAATTGCCTCTAACATTTTTCAGATTAATTTTTTAAACTTTTGATAAAGGCTTAAACTATCAACATATTATTCAATGAAAGAATATTACTTGTAGTGAAAGTGTCATAAACTAGAGCTAGAGTTTGGAGATCTATAGTCTTCACCATTTAAGGAGTATATTAAAGTGACTAACCACTGGATCACAGAAAAATGTCCTTCTAAGGTTCACAATAACCACGTAACAAACAGCTGAACATGATGGGTCCATTATTCTTTTGCTTATTACCAGTCGGGCCAGTATTTAAAACACTTGACAAAATTAAACATATAAAAAAGGCTGAGGGGATTCATAACCATTGGATGAAGTCCACTTTGCTTATGACTAGGTGGGTAGCTTGAGGTTCTATTAATTTCTTTGACCTCTCAAAATAGTCCTATGCTTTCTTTTCTGTCTATTGTAAATGTCTTTTGAAGATCTTACTCTTTAAAGTTTTCACCATGCAACCATATTTTTAGTTTTTTTTTCCCAGTTTTCCTCTTTGTCAGGATCATTTATATGATAACATTTTAATTTCAGTTTTCAGAGGTCTTCTTTTAAATCCTTATTATCATTATCTAAAGGTCTTCGTATTTTTATTTTCTGAAAGTTTTAAAACCTGACTTCTTAAATTATGACTTTTATCTACTAACCATCCTTTCCCAAGATTATCCTGAACATAAGGTGGTAAATTGTATTCATGTATTCTGTTCATTCCAACTTAGTCACCAGTTTCTTCTTACTGAGCTGAAGAGACGGTCTATTACTACCTCCTCTGGCTTCTGAGGCATTAAATTGCTAGTCAGTCAGGCAAGCGAAGAAGTTCACTTCTTTAGTTGAATAACACTCCAAGGAGTGTGTTTTCCTCCCTTTTTCCTATCATTTGTATAACTAATAACTGCAGCATTTTTGGATGTGATGATGGAATAATTCTACATTTCCATCATTTAAGAATAGTCTGCATCATCCTCACAAATGGTGATAAAATCCAGCTTCCTTTTATTGCCAATGCCTTGCTACCTTTAATTTCTATCTCAGCAGATAAGATAGATTTTATTATTTTATTCTTCCTTCTAACAGTTTTTCAATTAATCTCTACATTTGTACTGCTGAAATACTGATTTTGAAGCCCTCAGTTTCCCTTGACAAATGAACACAAGCGTAAGTGAATGGACACACACATATGCAAACAAACACACACACCGTTTGTTATAATACACTCCCCATTGATGCAGTTATCTGAGGACACAGGTGTTTTCTATACTTCAGTTATGTTTTATAACACTTTGAGTAACTTCCTCATGTTTTTCTTTCTGTGTCATATCTAATACAATATTTATAATTCTTGTTGATAGTTTATCAACATCCTATACCCTGATATTTTATCTTAAAATCCTCTGAGTCAGATTAACATTTCACAAAAGAAATATTCCTTACTCTCTCTAAAAAATATGTTTCATATTCAGCCAGTGCACACCCATTTTGGGAATTTCAAGTCTTCTGCTGGAGTCCATAACATAAAATGGCTCAGGGTTTTTTTCTCCTTTCCTAAACCACACACTAAATTGGAGAAAGAGTTAAAAGAGTTTAAAAAGAATTTAAACTAAATAAGAAAATAGAAATAAATAAATAAGAAAATAAAAATCATGATCCATGATTTTTTTCCTTTCCAGTCTAGGATAGCATGAGCTCTAGAAATGGTTTGTTATCCCTGTAGCATCAGCTATACCCTCATGAACTGATAGTGTTGGGCAGTTTTAAGCAGGTGTGATACAGTCCTGGACATTTCCTCATCACATCCTAAACACCTGCTCCACAAAAACAGCACATTATTACACTTGGCTACAAGTCTACATGAAATTCACTCATTTTCCTGGTGAATTGCAGAGTTTATCCAATGAGATGGGTTGCAGTCCTTTTTCAAAAGAGGTTTATTTCCTCCTAGGTTAATACTAACTGATGTCTTGGTCTTTTGAAATTTCTATATTTCCTATCTGCAAATCCATATAGTGAGTCAGTATTAATACACTTCAAAAAATCATCCCAAGATGAATATCATGTTTTTTAGAATAAAAGTATAGATGCTAATGTTGATAGACATGTCATTTACTATTATTTTAGAGGTTTAAATTATATCTGCATGCTAATTCAATTCAGATGAAAATAGAGAGAAAGAGACTATCTCTGTTGCTTTCTGAGGTCAAAATGAATGAAACAAAACTGCAATACAGAATTTATCTTTGGATATTATTAAACAACAATTATATCTTACTTTGTTCTGTGGCTGGCAGACCATGTGCTCTGAAGGCTTGAAGCCAGATTCTCTGCAGGAGGATTTCAAATACTGCCAAGTCAGAAAAAGATACCGGCCAAAGGAAAATAGCACTGCAATTGCTAGAATTTCTCCTGGAAATGTTAATATTTTAGGCAAAACTAAGCAATATGATGTTATCACAATATTTGCCCTCTAAGATCAGGGGTGTATCCTTATTGGGTTAAAATGATACATAATGGGGTGGTGCATGCCTTTAATCGCAGCCTATGGAGTGAGGCCAGGGCTAGGAATTGCTTGAGTATGCCAGCCCTGCCCAGGAGCAACACACACATAGCAAGACATAGTCCCCAAAAAAATAGCTGGGTGTGGCGGTGTGTGCCATGATACCCTGGGCAATGTGAATCTGTGGTTCCCTGGGGCAAAATACTCTCAAAAAATAAGTAAATAAATAAATAAATGACAGATAGAATGATAGATAGATGATAGATAGATATGTTACAGAATCTTGCGAGGATGGAAAGTAGCTAAAATATTTTTATATGGGGCAAAATACTCTCAAAATAAGTAAGAAAGTAACTAAGTAAATAAAGGATAGATAGACAGACAGACAGACAGACAGACAGACAGACAGACAGACAGACAGACAGACAGACAGATAGATAGATAGATAGATAGATAGATAGATAGATAGATAGATAGATAGAATGTTATAAAATCATGCCAGGATGCAAAGTAAGTAGCTAAAAAATGTTTTTATATGGCCCAAATCAGTGAATTCTTTGATGATATATATTTTATCTTTTATGTTATTAGAAAAGAAAAAGAAAAAAGGCTATGCTATTTTGGGGGAATGTCATAGGATACAGTTATCAGTTGGTTCTTTCTTTCCTTTGATAAATATAGACCAGCAGATAATTAAGTACAGATTATTTAGTGTTGACATCATTTACATTCTGGAAGTTAATATTCTTGATCAATTAAAGGAAAGTTTAGTACTAGGAAATTCTGGACAATTAAAAATTATAAGATGAATTTAAAGTATAGTAGTTGAACCATATGAAATTGCCATTTTTACAAGTAAAAATGGTATCTATGATTTCATATGATCCAAACTAAATGCATGATTAACATCAAAACACTTTATATGAATTTCTTCTTTTCCAACAAATGATGTGTTCTGTTAGGACAAGATTATTGATGTATGCAGCTCCAGGATATACCACAATACCTGATAGTGAATAGTTACTAAAGACATACTGAATTGAAGGCACTTTAATAAGCATCTTAGGTTATTCTTCATGTAATAATCTCCAAATTAGCTATGACTCAAAATATGTTTGTTTACTTACAAATAATGTTCTCATTAATTACAATCAATTTACATCATTAGACATTTTAGATGGAGAGATATTTAGAAGATGATTTTGTATGTGTGCATATATAGAGGGAGGACATTAGTTTAAAAACTTTCAAACATATAAAACAAAACAATTGGTAACATGTGCTTAAAAAGAACTATTAGATTATTATAATGATGGGTTTTGTTTTCCTTGTTTATTTTAAGGAATCTGAATAATTATAAAGAGTAGAAATCAATATGTACTGAGTGCCCAACTAAGGAAAATAAATATATTTAAGTTGTTAAATTACATATTGCAAAATAAGTGTTACTTGCTAAACAGACATTCTTAGAAACTAGATCCAGAGACCGAGCTAAAATCTCATTTGCTAATGAAATCAAACATATGGCTTTCCTTCAGTTGAGGATGGTAGTATTTCTCTTGGTGATCGACCAATGAGGGTAAAATTTAGGCTCATTTTGTGTATGTAAGTATTTTACACAGATATGATCTCTTCCTTTGTGGTAAACAAGCAAGAATCCTTAATATTGATTCACTTGATTTATTTCAGGAGGAAAAGTAAAGACAACTATTTATTGGACCCTTCTATGTGCCTGCCTTTATGGTAAATATTTAACATTGCCTTGATTAAAACATAATCATGTTTACCATTTTTGTCAGTTGTATATATGTAGGTTGAGATGAGATTGGCTAGGATCACACAGTAGATAAGTGGCAGGGCTAAGATTTGAACTTTCTCAAAATTCAAAGCTCATATTCCATAATCACAATCATTTTTTCCTACTCCAAAGAACCAGATTTTGTGATGGGACCATAATATTTTCTTTTTTTAACCCACTTACAAAGGCCTAGATAAATGTGTTTGAAAACCACTAAATCATATTCATTGGAAACTGGATAGAAAATAAAAGTGTCAAACTTGATAGTAGAATCCTTTCTCCTGTCAATGGCACAACCAGTATTTTCTTCCATGGGCCCTGATTAATGACACACAAAATTGCATGACTGTTGCAAATATCTATAGCACCAGCTATAGTAACAAGATTCATCAATGTCTCAATGCTGTGGCAAGAAAAATCTTTCAGGAAAAAGGATGCAATTACTTTTCTGTAGTTCCAAACTTCTCATTTTGGGAATATTAGCAGCTGAATGGTCAGTAGGAGAGAATTGTTACTGTGGTCAAGGTTTATGGATGCTTTGCCCTGTTTCACAGAGGTGTACTGCCTATTTCCTTTATTGCCTTTTCATTTATTGCTATGTCTTTTCTAGGCTTTACAAGGCAAATAATTGAGGACTGTTTTTCTAAAAGGGTACTGTCATGTAACGTAAGGTCAGACTCAAGTTCTCATAGAATTGTGGACTAATGTGGTACATTGAAAAATACAGAATTTGGAAGCATAACATGGAGATTTTGTTTTACTGTATACTAATTTTAGTTCTGTATTGTCATATCGGTCAAATTCTTTTTTGATAATATTTAAATATGTGCAGATGTAGAGAGAATAGTTATAGTAAAACCTTAGTACTCTAGCTTCTGAAATGATCAGCTTCCTAAACCATGCATTTTTATCTTTTGTCTCCTCCCATGTTAATTAAGAATAAATAAATATTTATTTAATGAATAAGTATTGGATTACTATGTATTCATTAAATAAATAAACCCCAGATATCACATCCATTAATTCATACATATTTTACTAGGTATCACTAGAAAATAAGAACTCATAGAAAATTATCTAACCAAAATAAGAATAGTTTACACAAAATTAGCTAGAAACTCTCTAATACCATCACATATGCAATGTCTTAATTTCCATTTGCCTCATAAAATTCATATTATTTTTATGCTTTGATTACTAGATTTGGGATCCAAATAAGATCCCCTCATTATGGTATATTGACATTATAACACTGTTTGAGTTTTCCTGATTACATCTCTCTGGTAATCGCTAATGTGCTCATCTGTCTCTACATTTTATGTAAATTGGTAGTTGCTTCTAAAGACTTGGACACATTTAGATTGGACCATTTTCTTGTTTGTTTTTGGACAAAACTACTGAAGTAGCAAATAGAACTGAGTTGTGTGATTCCATCTGAAGGCACTTAATGTTTGGTTGCCTCTTGTAATGTTAGGAATTAATGATGATAAGTGCTGAAACCATTAATTCATTGTAGTCCAAATGAAGAGATTTCTGCTGCATTTATTAGCTGGAATATTTCTGGGGGAAAAAAAAAACTTATTATTTGCTTTCCATGTGACATAACTTAATGTAGGAAAATAAATCTAATGCTTATTTTTTCCCCTTTACCAGTTTTTAAAATTATCAATAGGTTCATTATCTTTTGTCACTAGATCAATTAGTTTATATTAACTGTACTTTAACATATTTTGTATGTTTTGGTCCATTTCATTTAATCTTTTTTTGATTCTCAAGTAATTCTGACTGAGAATCTCTTCAAGAAGGCCTGTATTAATTTCTCATCAATAGCATCCTTTATCAAGTATTAACAAACATTTCCACATTTATCTTGTGCCCTGTTTTGTCCCAGCCCTACAATCAGCCCTTTATTCAAAAATCAGTCTTTTACACTCACTATCATCCTGATGGGATTAATGTAAATCATCCCTAAAATCACTCCAATATTACATATAGTCCTCATGTACAGGGGTTTGATTTAGAGACCTACAACTTTTGACTTTACAATGGTACAAGCTAATATGCATTCAGTAAAAATGAAATATTGACCTTTCAACATGAGTTCTTCTGATTGTTACTTTTGTTGAAATATATAGTACTTTGTTATAAAATAAACCTTGTATAGGTGATTTTACCCAATTATAGAGTAATGTAAGTGCTTTTAGCACAGCTAAGTTAGTGTAGGCAAAGTTATCACATTTACACATTAGGTATAATTAAGTGCATGTTCAACTTTGGATGGATTTAGGGGAATGTGACTTCATCATATATGGAAGAAGGTCTATATATGATTCCAAGATCTTCCCTATCTAATCTAGACTCTAGAGAATTTTCAATAGGAAAAATTTCCCCCAATGAAGCATAATGGGAAGGTGCATTCTTTCTGAAACCTAGTGTGATATCTTCCCTGATTTTCCCAATATATATATATATATATATATCTATATATATATATATTAAAAATACTACTCACTAATAAAAACAAAATTTGAAAATATGTCTGGCAAATGGGAACCATGGATTTCCAGTCGTTTGTTAAAAAATAAAGAAAAAAACAAAATAGTATTAGAGTTTGTACATAATAATATTAACCAAATATCACAGAAGAGTAGCTAGATATTATTATATGCAGAGGGAGCCAACTGGCAAAATGAATTTATATACTGCATTTGATCCTAGAAAGCAATGCAAATAGCATGAAAATTGTGTATTTTCAATTAGTTGTTGAATACACGCACTTTAACTTCTGAGAGAAAGTTAACAGAATCTTCTAGGTTAAAAGATGTCATGTGGACACTTTATTTGAAACGTGTTCTCATCAAGGACCTTTGTAGGGGATATAAAGCTCCCTGCATCCAGGTTCTTTAATAGCATTCGAGGCTGGTGTGGTGCCATTCCTTGTTAGTGCTGCTGCAGTTCTATGCAGACAAGACTAGTGAAAGAGGTAAGTTTTCCTGAGGGAGTAATTAGAAAATTCATTAAATGAAGGGAGGTGCTGGGATAGTTAAAATACAAATTAGAATCAAGATCAAACATAGGCAAGAATAAGAAATAGCAATAAGAACCATAGGGGGACAACAGCTATGTGGTCTCTCCATTGCAGGCTGAGGAGAGTCTTGGATGGTAATTTCCTCAGGAAAATGATGAAACACAATGACCTTAGAGTCTAAGCATCTTATTCCAAGACCAATGAAAAGATATTTTCTCTCCCAAGGACAGGTGTCATGTCAATCTCAATTCTCAGAGGCTCTTCGAAATGTCATTTGGAAGGTTGCGATAGACTTGACTCTTGAGGACTGGGTCTGAAACTAATTATCAGCACTTTCAGAACAGTGTCTTCAGTTCACCAATACCTGAATTTCCAAAGTAGACTTTTTGGTCACTTCTTAGGTAGCAAACATACCTGAGTGCTAGAAATTGCTAGACAAGCAGCTTTATTCATTTTATTATTTAAAATACAGAGTTGTGTTACCTGCTAGTCACACTTCCTAGCTACCCAATTTTCATGATATATGGTCAACAAATTAACACTCATTTTACTTTTTTCATGAATGCTTATAGCAAATGCATATTTCAGTATACTTAGTATATTTTAGTATACACATATTTAATTTTGAAGAGTGACCTATTGAAATCTCTGAAAACTCATAAATAATTACTTTCTAGGAACTCAGGGTCAACTCCACCCCCCCCCCCAACTGCTCATTTAAATAACTGATGGGTCATATTGGCAAGGAAGGAGAAAATGTTTTCACAGTTATTGATATCGTGGTGTTGTGCTATCATACTTTTGCATCTTTGAGTCAATATGTGTTAAAAATCTTTGTCATGTTATTGATCAAAATAGATTTTAAAATGCTGGGTGTGGAAGTGCGTGCCTGTAATCCAAGCGCTGGGAGGCAAGAGGCCAAGGATTTATTGAATTTGCAGGCTCAAGATTACCCCAGGCAATATAGCAAGACCTGATCTCAAGAAAGCCACAGCAGGCACCTGTAATCTCTGCTACCTAGGAGGCTGAGGCGGGGGATTTCTTGAGTCCAAGGGATCAAGACTACCCCGGGCAACATAGCAAAATCTAGTCTGAATGAATGAATGAATGAATGACTGAATAAATGATTATAAAATAAATTTATGACCACCATTTTCTGATTAAATCACCAAGTATGTAGTATTTAAAGTATTACAGGGAAAATAACAAAGTTCGAAATGTTTAGTTCTCCCTGGAACATATTGCATTTTAAGTAGGAAAAAATAATGTTACATTATTAAAATATAAACATCAAAATAAAAGTCAAACAATAGTTCCATTGTACGTAATAATAACAAAAGACAATTTTTGGAGGCAGATGCTTAGTCTGTTGAAGCACTCAATGTATAATTTCATTCAAATTTTCAAGCTGGGGTTGAATTTAATTTATAGCCCTAATTTCCATGTGAGGAAAATAGAACTCTCAAACCTATTTCACTGCTTAGTACATTGAGAGTCTGAGGGGATGAGTAAGATTATAAAACCCGAGACAAGGAATGAATCTGTCTTTACTTCTGAGTTCCTCTCTTGTCTTAGTCCACTCATAAGTTCTGGCACAGTTCTTTGCATTTAGTAGAATTTACCACTTAAAATTGGCGTCTAAATTATTAATACTAGTTTGATTTCTGGCACTAAGATAAACACATATATAAGTATGAAAAAGTAATTAATCCTCAATAGATTACATAAAAATATACTGTGTAAATGATGTAAAGTATTTTACAATATTGAAGTGCATTTCAATAAGTCTCTTGTTTTAACTAAGCCCAAATTCATGATGTGGGGATTATTATTCATTTGATGTATTAACCTCTTTAAAATAGTTTATTATCATTCAAGGCATAACAGATTACTAAGTGCACATTGCTAAAATGACTTACTGATGTACATATATTGTTCCCTGTTGGAAGATACGCCAGTGGTGAAAACAAAATCTTTCCTCTTTGTTTAATTGTGCCCCAGGGTGGCGATGAAAATGTGTCTAAGAGTGAGAGAACACCAGCTTTAATAAACATACAATGCAATTTAACAGTTCATAAAACAGTAAAATTTAACCCTGGACTGAGAGATTTATTAAATTTCATTCAGCAAAATGTAGTATGGGTTATAAGAACAAGTGTGAATTAAGTGAAATGATTTCAGGGGTAATAGATTTTATTACCTGATAAATGGGGACATCATTCTATTTTTTCCCAAGCTTTTTCTTGTTAATTTATTCTTTTGAAATAATTATCTTACATAGAAAAGCATTTTCCAAACAAATTAGTAGGGGAAGGGTCAACAAAAATGTTAACTTTAATTTCAAAAGAGTAAAACTATCCCATTAAAATATTCTCGAAATTGAAATTGTGACTGAGATCTTTTTTTTTTTTTTTCCTTTAGCCTATAAAATAAAGTATTTGCATTCAAAGAGAATTGGATAGGGGATAATCAAGTTGCTTGTCCCCTTTTGCACCTGATTTCAAACTGACCAATTTTATTTTCTTTTTAAAAAAAATTTCTTTTTTCAAAAACCACTTATCATGTCCCCAGATTAAATCATGCTTGGCAACACTGTGTTCACATAATTTCATTTTTGCATATTAAATAGCATACTAAATTTTTCCTAGGCATATTCAATGCATCTATAATGATTGATTCTAGGGAAACTGTCAAAAATGACTGCAATTTTTAAATCTTTTTTTTTTTGTTTTTCTCTACCAGTTTTTGTGACAAGTATTAAACAGAACATCCCATTATGAGAATAGTCATCTGTAAGACTTACTGAAGTATAGGACCTAAAATTGCTAGTTTTTTTTTTTCCTTTTGTTGAGATCAAACATTTTTTTATGGTTTAGAAAAAAACTTCCCCAAAGCCAGAGAATCCTTATTTACAACCCCAAAACAATGGCAGCAAATGTCTGAAGAGTTAGATGTTTTTGTACACATTCTGTCATTTGACTCTCATTACACCTAGTGCACTAAGTCGGGTAGTGATCATTGCCTCTATGTTATATCTTAGTAAAGTGAGGTTAGGAGAGGCTATATTTACCAAAGGACATAAGGCTAAATAATGTGGATTCGGCACTGGTCATTTGAGATGAAGCTATTAAAACACCATTAAGTCCCTTTGCTGTATATTAAACAGGAATCCTTACTTAATGTCATTAGTTTTTGAGGATTTAAAGATTTTTATTGGAGTCAAAATTTGTGCTTATTGAAAATACAGAAGTAATCTCAATATTCATTTTTCAGAATAATGTTTGTCTTTGTTATCACTAGCTAATTGCACCTGCTTATTTTTAAACGAAATGAACTTTTTAACTTTTTTTTAGCATCTTCAAGTGATGGTGTATCTGTGACTGCTTTTATAGGTTACTTAAATGTGAATTTACCAATAAATTAAAATTTGAAGTTTAAAGTTTATGTAACGTGGTTAAGAAAAACTACACCTCTTATGCTGTGTACCCTTTTAGCTTGAAATTTTTACTTCACAAGTACAATTTTAGGGAAAGTTAACTGTCATACAAAATTAGTTTCTCAACTCTTGATTTTGGGGTGCTTTGCATCATCTGCCTATTGTCTGTCTCATATGTGAGACTTCTCTGTGTTAAAAAAATGATGCTGATCGATGTGGCTTGTAGTTGATGGATGCCATGAAGTAGCGATACTTTAATAATGGATCTGAACAAAACTTTCCAAAGACCATTAAGTGCCCCCAAGAGCCCATGTATTGAGTGTACTCTTATAGATCATTCATAGCACTCAGCCAGGTAAGGAGCAGTGATCCAGCGTTCATCTTTCTAAACACACCTCTAGGTCTCAGCACCACTGTATTTGTAACTACAAACAGAAATAGTGCTAATGGTTGGGTAGTGTTTCTGTATGCCTATTGCTGATCTCATATGAAGGAAGTAAAAGGAAGTAGGAACACTCTTTTGCATCTATGTAGCTTTGACGATTTCATCAACTGTTCTCTCTCTCTCTCTCTCTCTCTCTCTCTCTCTCTCTCTCTCTCTCTCTCTCTTTTGGTTTTTGTCCTCTAAAAATTACTTAGGTTAAAACAGGTCCCCTCAGGCAAATCTAAGTGACCCATTAGGAAAAGGGTGAGAAGCAAAATTGTGTAATTATGGCCCCTTCATTTATCCAGAGGGTTCTGATCACACAAAGGCTTTATCCCTGTTGGCTATGCTTGTAATTTCCCCATCATTTCACAAGTTATTTCCTGACTATAAAATCAGCAAAACTCCCTACTCTAGCAGCAAAAATACAGCTTATAAAAACTTTCACTTTCAGAAGGCCTTAAGAGCTTTTGTCTTTCTTCAAGTTTACAGTAGAAACTTTTCTGGCCAGCATAATACAGTGTTAATTTTTAACAAAATCAGATGCAAAGGTTTTAACTGTTCACATCTTAACAGATTGTCCTATTTCTTTCTTTCTTTCTTTTTTTTTTTTTGAACATTAGGCATCTCCTAATCTTCCTCAGAATGAGAACAGGTGACTTTGGATCATATTTGTCTCTGAATCTGGGTCTTAGGGTGACAAGACCAGAATTTGACAAATGACTTCCTCTCACATAGTGTTAATAGGGTACATGCTTTGACTCTATTTGAAGTTGATTAAAATTCAGGATACTAATTACAGCTTCTTTTTCCAATTACTATTTATTTGAAAGTAGATATGTCCTTTGGGTCGGTGCTAAACACAAAGCGAATAATCTAGAAACAAACTAAAGTCACCGTGTGTTTTTAATAAATTCTTTTTCTCTCGCTGATGAAATTGTTTGACTGAGAAACTTCCCATGACTGAACTAACAGCCTAAAAGAACTGGCTTTTCACAGGGCAGCTCCTAGCATCAGCCAGCTGCCTCTACAGAAGGCAGAGGTCCCAAGGCTGTCTGAAAGAACTGCTGTGCCAGGGCAGATCATGCTGGCTGTTCCTTGGAGAATCTCATCTACAAATGAAATAATGTTTCAAAGACCATCAAGGCCATCCTCCAGAGAAACAGAAATGACAAAAGGAGGATGTACAGATCGAGGGTTTTGGCAGAAAATCAAAGGGGCTGTCCCTCTAGCTTTGATTCAGTGACAGTGTGGCAAGAACTTTCAAGTAAGTAGCAGGATTTATTTTTAACAAAGGAAGGATGCCCTGGCACTAGAGTTCTGAGCTAGTGTTAACTGCCCCAATTCACTCAGTCCTGAAAACCAGCTCTGAACCTGAGTTTTCTAGAAATGGGATTTGTGCTTTCCTTTGTCGCTTTCTATGTTGTGTTGGTATCTGACTGAACAGCAAATGAACTGGTTATTTGGATAGATCATGAATATTTATGCATCTCAGAAGATAAGTATTTCTTTTCCAATTTTCTCTCAATACACAGAAGTTCCTACCTTATACATATATTCATCTTATTCAACTAGTCAAAATCATCCATATTTTCTATCTAATCAATTCCCTTTGGATGAGCCATAGTCCTCTGCTCTTAACATTAAGACATTAGCTCCAAAATAACTGGTGAGAGTTTAGGGTATTTTCCCCATTTGCTCAAGTTTTAAGAAATTGATCAGATGAAATAATTAATATTTTGTGGAAAATAACATGTATGTATTTACTTTCTTCAAAACTGGTAGAAGGTAAAAGGAAAATGTGTTAGGTCTGGTTTCAGGGGTGTGGAATTTGTACAGTCAGTCTCTCAGGACCTATGCAGGGATAGGAGCCATGCTTATTTTATTTTATTATTTTTAAATTTTATTTTATTTTACATATGTGTAAATATTTTACATCACTGTCTACACTGAGGTTCTCCCATCTCCGTAACATCGATTTACCATCTTTATCTTTTGTGCCCTCCAACTCCCCCGTTTTCTTATTCTTATTTTGATCTTGTAATTTTATCTTGTAGTTTTCATTAACATCCGGATGCTGGGCTGATATTTTTGTGTTTCACTGGGTCTTGCAGAGTGTTTAATTCATCCTGATTGTTGCTACTCTTTAAATAGCATCATTTGCACAATAAGCTAGTTAGTTCTGCACTTACTATACCCGTCCAAGGTGTTTGGAACCTTTCTTTAAGAACAACCTGAGAAAATCTACCTTAGTATGAAATAAATATTTTTAAAAGTAAACTGGCTAGATCATTATTTCTAATAATTACTCTTGACTTTTGTTTTTCTGAATGTTGCAGTTAAAGATTTAATATCATTGAGGATATCTAAACCGGGTCACACACAGTTCTGGAAATAGTGACACTTCTCCCAAAGTCACATGTGACATAAACAAACAATTTTGATTTTTGTGAGATTCAAATATGCAAGCAACCAGAGTTGCTGCTAAGTTGACCTCAGATTTTATTTTCTATCATAAATTTGGGTTAGATAAAAACATAAAGCAACTGTGTTTGTTTAGGAGCACCGTACTTAGTGCAGCTGCTAGAATTTTATTTAATAGCTCAAGACTTCATTTGCAGAAAGGATACACCATGTTAATTAACAGAACAATGCTTGTAGAAAAGCTCTAAGATACTACTTGATTAATCACTTATTCCTTTTGATGTCCCTATTTAGAAAATAAGTCATGTTGCCTGATGCAGTAGATGTTTGGGATAATGGTTTGCAGTTGTGAAAAAGTTGTCTTTAGATGGATGTGGCATCGAGGCAGCTCTTAACTGCCAAACCTGGGTCCTGGCTCATACTTCTGATTGAGTGCATATATAAGGAGATGGAAAATGTGCAGTTTAACTTCAGGGAAATGAGAAGTGACTCAGATAAAGTGAATATTATCTAGAATTCAAAATAAACAACTGCTACTTTTAATTAGAAATTTTAATTTGCTTTTGGTCCATTGATTCAGCTGTAACAGGCACAGCATTCACAATTTTTAAATATTAAAATAAGTAAAACTGCTTTCTTTTCTGCCACAAAGTAAAATTAATAGTGTTTTTTCTGTCTTAGCATATTCACACAATATAGAAACACAAAGAAGAGAGGTAATTTTTCATAATTCTATTACAATGGTAAATATTTTAAAATCATTATAATCTATATATATTTATGAAGCTCACCAGATATAGTCATACTTACATTAATAAGAGAAGCACATAACTATTGATCATACTTTACATGTAAACAATATAGATCTTAAGAATACTCATAATTACAATTTTATATAAAAATGATGAGTTAAGAGTATTAACACTAATTTTGGTGGGGTGTATTTATTTTTTTTTAAACCAAATTGTAGTATATCCCACTTTTGACTTAAATAATACATTACCTTTGTTTTAAGCTCCGTACTATTGAGAATACCTCTGAGAAAGCTTGGGGCATTAATGATAGACTCTGAAATATCTTATTGGTTAATTAATGCTCTTCCTAGATGATTTATAATGAAATTGTATTATTTTTTGACATGGTGATGTAAATTTGAATCTGTTTTACATGTCAATAAATATGGCTCAAGTGTTTAAAATTTTACATAGCATTAATATTTAGTGGTATTACAATAGTCAGTTCTATAAATATAAGATAAATTGCTTAAATTTATAAGGAACATTTAGGTTCTACTCTTAAATATATATGTAAATCACAATGTAATATGTGCAGGTGTGTGTAAGCACTTATCTTTTTGTATCTATGGGATAAACTCTCCAAGTAGATCTACACTATTCTCATCCCCATTCTCACTTGATTTTGACACATCTTTCTAGACTCTTCTCCAGCATACTGTTACCAACTTTTTCGATCACCCAAGCAGGGGTGCTAATACATTATTATTCACTTGTGTCTGCTGAGGAAATTGGAAACTCTCTTGGCTAGAAATTGCTCTGATTCTCTATCACCTGTGGATTAGATTTCAGGTCATCTAGAAATGAACAGTCTTTCCAATGATGAAAGGCCTGCATGAAACTTATCATTTCATTGATCTTTATGTCATAGAACACATTATATTATTGTAACTTGAGTGGAACTAGTCTCTAAAATAGATGCCTAATTGTATCATTTAGTTCCACCTCTATAAAGCAGCAATTTATATTACTATAAAAACGGCAACACTATTATAAGGTAGCAGAAAAAAATAGAATCTTTGAAATTTAACAGACTCAAATCTCAAATATGTCCTCAGTGATTGAATCCATAATTTTTTGGGATGCATTTTTCACAGAACTAGATTGTTAAAGAAAATTACGTTAAATAGTAACTATAAAGAATCTCCCACAATCCCATGTGTAGATGTTAGAGAAAGTAATCCTTTCATCATTTAATTTCTTTGTGAAACATCATCTGCTTTCTCTCTGATAATAAATATATATATATATATATATATATAATTTGTGGAATATAGTTTAAAATGGACATAATAAAATCATAATGGCTATGCCTACTTCTCCGGTTTTAAATATCTGTAGTATATGTCATTTCACTTTAGGGCAACAGTAGTCTTTGTGATTTGAGTCATTTCAAAGAATAATGAAATGAAAGGTAACTTTATTCCTCCTCTTTGCCTGATGGATGTATAAACCAGCTTTGTACTCATTTCCTTGGGAACAAAAATAGGTACAAATGCCTAACTAAGCATAGGATGTGTTGGATTTTTATCAGAACTTGACATAGACTTAAATTTGCCATAAATTGTTCTTCAATATGAAAAGAAAGTGATTATTAATTATTTAATATTTAAGAGTTGAGGATGACAAGAAGACAGTACAAAGACTACGCTATTTCACCTGGAGAACCCAGAGGTAAGAATGATTGAAAAAAAATGCACATATATGTGATATACACAAGGTCTTTCATCATGCACACATATATTTCATATATGATGAAAGACTTGGATGAAACTCTTTGTTTCATTGATCTTTATGTCATAGAGCACATTGTATTATTGTGACTTGAGTGGAATAGTCTCCAAAGTTGATACCTACATATTGTTTAGGTCCACCTCTATAGAGCAGCAATTTATATCACCAAAGTTTTTATTACCACAAAATGACTACATTATTATGTTATGTGTGTGTGTGTGTGTGTATATATATATATATATGTGTGTGTGTGTGCAATCAAATTAAAAGATAAAAATTAAAAACAAATCAAGAAAAATAAATAAAAATTAAAATTTTCTCAGCAACAACAAAAAGACTATACAATTACTAGAGAGGAGTGGAGATGTTCAGGATCAGGCATGCAAAGGCACAAAATTATCCTGGGGTACTGTGGGTCTCAGGAACATAGTGGATACTTGCAGCATTACTCTGGGCTTCCTCAAAAATATTCAGCTGCCATCAATGAGCTCCAAGTCACTGCTTGCTCTGCAGGTCTCCGTTCCACAAGATTCTCATTGAGATCCTGAGCTAGGCTCAAGGTCAAACTGGGCAAAAATGAATGTTTTAATTTGAATTTCTTCTTCTCACAAAAGTATCAAATTCATTTGTTTCAGATAATAAAGAAATACTATTTTTGAGCTATATTTTATCTTTCCTGGTTCATCATGTTTTTGCCTGGCAATCGTTCCTTTTATGCCTTTTAACATTTAACATCCTCTTGCTGCTAGTTTCTCTGTGGAATTGCTATGCCTTCTGTTTTTTCTGTGTCTTGTTGTGGCTTGCTCTCCCTTCTTACTTTGGCTTCCTTTGCTTAGTTGTCAAATCCAGCAGGCGATGATTATCAAGCTTATTTTTTCATCATGATTCAAGTAGCATCACCCTAACTTCCTGCTCTTTGTCCACTTTGAATTAAGAATTAAGATTGGCATAGGTTTCAGTGCAAAAAAAAAAATAATTGGAAGGAAACTATTTTATGCCCTGGTTTGTGATTATAATTTGTTCCATCATGTATAAAATTCAAAAGTATGAATGTCAAGAGTTAACAGATAACAGTTTAATCTGTCATTTCCAATTTCCAAGTCAGTCTATTAACCTACTGACTAAAAGGGCATTGTGGATTATTAGTTTGGTTTTGTGGTCTTCTATGATTTCTTTCTTAATAATGTTCACAGCAGTTTACCATTAAGGTTTATTTGCTTCAGTTCACATTCCGATTATCCCTGAACCTGTATAATTCACAGTAGGAAGGGTAGTGTTGATTCAAACAAAATTTTGATTCATATATTTTGGCAGACAAAGTGTGTGCATCGGTGTAACCTCACAGTGGTTCCATTTTGTGATTTCTTAAATGTAAACAATTCACAAATTAGAGATAAATCTTATAAATTATAAATTTATCATGGTTGATTTTTTCATAAGTAACCGTCTTTATAAGTGGAAGATAAAAATATGCATCTAAGTATGTCTAATTTAAAAAAAAATCTATATTCAAACTCTATGAGGAGCTAGAATTTAAAAAATGCTGAGGAAACTGAAGTTAAAGCTGTGTTATTCAAGATTCTTTCATTTCTAGTTGTATGAAATTCTCCTAAAATGAGTTAGTAGCCAAGACACAATAAGTTGCCCTTTAGTTTTATAAACCATAAAGTAACTGATGTTCAAATCCAATTAGATTTGGGGGCAGAGTTCCCTCCCCATCTCTCACTTTCTCTTTCATCCATATTGGTTTCATTCTCAAGTATGAAGATGGCATCGTTTATAACCAACAATACAGACCATTAGGAGAAAGAAATCACCTCTTTTTCAAGTCCTATGGAGACCTGGACTGAACTGATGATCCAGGTTTGTGTCACTTGACCATGTCTGAAATCATGCTGTTACTTGGCCCAGCACACCTGGAATTAGGACAGTGGGTTCAAGTATGAACTATGAAAAGAGTCTGTTGCTATAAGAAGACTTGCAGAACAGACAAAACAATAAACACAACAGAGATGTCACAAAACTTAGATTGCTACTCCCTATCTTATGTACTTCATGTTCTAATTATTGACTCTCTTCTCTAAATCGGTTCCAAGATGAAATGATATATAAATACCCAACTTTAAGGAACTCTTGTGATAGTCATTCTTTAGGGTAATTTTTTCTTACCTCTCCCTGACCTGCTTTGAGTCAGGGATTCCTACTTTTTTTTTCTCATTTTATTTCTGGTCTTTCACTTAATCTTTCTCAAATAAATTTATCTTGTTAAACTTAAATGTATGTGTGTATAGATATATATACACAGATATAGATATATAATAATAACAAACAAGTATTCTTAATGTATGAAAGGGGATGCTAGGAGATTCTGAATATGAGTAAAGTTTTTGTTTTATAAGAAAACTAATGAAAATTCTGGTTTCGATCATACCTTACTTTCTGACATTTCTTTTCTTGGTTTTTTTCCACTGCTTATTTTTGAACCTGAAAATGCTCTCAAGCAATGTCTGTCTTCAAGCACATCAGTAGATAGGTACTACTCCAAAGTTTCCCCTACATAGGCTGTATTATAGACTATTTTAAGGATACTGGTTTACTTGTTCATATCACTCAGCTACTGTGACTGTCCCAAGGAACTAGATCATCTTATTCCCCAGTTTTTATTGCCCATGTTCACACTCCTATTTGATGTAGATAATGCAATAACAAAATCTATAAATGTTTCTGAATGAATAAATCAAACTGTAAAAACCCTTAGAGTCAAATGGGGGCAAAAAATGGAAAAATATATGTTCATTGGTGTAAAGGGATATTCAAGAGGTCTAAGAATGGGAAAGCAAAGATATTTCCTAACGGTAATAAAGCAATAGTTAATTCAATGTATTTCCAAAGTATGAAATAATCATGTTAATTAAAGTCATGAAGAGCTGCTAGTTCTTCAGTTTGAGATTCCAGGCATACTGCAAAAAATGAGTATACAAATGAGTATTTTTTTTTCCTCAAAGGTTTCTGCTTGATCTAAATTGATAACCTCAGTTGCTAACATGCTTAAGATTCTGTTACTCTCATCCATAATTATCACATATTTAAAGAGCTTTACTGTTCACACCTTTGTAAATTCGTATAACTTGATCTTTACAACTGTGAAGTAGATAACTATTCTACTCATTTTAAACATCAGAAAATTGAAGGTAAGGAAGATAATATAAATTTCCATAGAGATCAATGAGTTAAAAAGCTAAAGTTTTGAATTGCATTAGTTTTCTATGTAGATTTTACTTTTTTACATTTCTGTGAAAAGTTATCTTGATAATTTTTATAGAATAATAAGCAAAATATAATAAGACCAGAAATTTATAAAGGACATGTCAATATTTATTGACATGTCTATTTTGCTTTTGTAGATATATCTGCTAATTCTCCATCATTCAATTCATACTTTAAAATAAATTTCACAACAATTAAATATTTGGTTTGGGTAAATGATAGATGAAGTCTTAGTGTCTTAATTTTTATAGGCATTTGGAATTATTGTTTACATGTACATTTGAATTCATAAACTGAAATTTTGATATTATATTTAATTTACATACTCAAATTAGAATTGGTGTATTAGTAACATAAAAATCAATTTTAATTCATCATATAGAAAAAAGTAAATATAGGCAATATTGATGAGTGATAAATTTTTAAATGCAAGCAGCTAATTTGAACTCCAAGTATCAAGATAATTGAATATATTGAAGACCAGATGAAAGTGCAAAAAATACTTCCCCTTAATATTGACCCTTCTCTAGATCAATAGCAGTTCCAAATGTAGTAAAAAGCAGACATGGTTTAACGGGTCTAAATTATTAAGGCTAGTGCATTGTTGCTGAAGAGTTCATTAGCAATCTCATCAATACAGCGTGGTTCATGGACATTTGTAGGAACTGCAGGGAACATTTTAAAAGAAATGAGATATCTCAATGGACTGATCTTAGTGGAAAAAATTTAATTAGGTAAGAATAATTACATTAGTTAAATGAAACTTTTAATTGAAAACCTGTTAGCATTTTCTAACCTGCTTCACAGCTGTTCTTTAATCATTTATATTTCAAAAGTGAGAGTTTCTCTATGTGGTGTTTTGGGAAACATCTAAACTTGCTGGTATTTGTATATAAACGTTTAAAGGAGTTTATAAAGTGTGACGATAAAACAAATAGGAATTTCTGCTTGTGTGATTTTGCATCTTAAAATTGTCTATAGGAATGAGCAAAACATATAGGAAGTATACGTGGCAAATACATAAAATCCCTGGAATGAATGCACAATAATCACCTCTTAAAACTTTCACAATTGTAACTTAAAAATTATATGAACTTAGTTCCATATTTTAAAAAACTAAGAGCTGATCGGAAATTTACACTGTTTGTAAATAATATTGTTCAGTGTTGCTAAGGAAAATGTATTCAGCAAGAGCACTTATAAAATTGAAAACCTAAAATTGTAGAATATAAACATAAAAGGGCAGTGACAATTACTGTCAAAAGTATCATTGATCACATTTTAGACTATTTTCCCAGTTATTCAACATGGTTTAATTAGCTATCACTATCGTTTTGTAGCTTTTAGCTTAAGCCTGAGGCCATTGGTTTGAAGAGCCATAGACATTTATTCAAATTCAAAAATTCACTGGAACAGCAAACAAATGGATCTGTTAATTACCCCTGGCATTTATCCTGACCAAGGCCATTTTCTTTCTGAATTTCAGCAACATTACCAACCACTGAGGTCCCCTTCATTTGATCTTCAAAGCATTGTTGAATTTTCCTTCTAACTCATCTATTTGCCTGTGAAGCCTATTCTTTTCATTTCTCCTTTTTCTGTTTTTTCCTTTAAGCTCTTACTTCTCCTAGCCCTTCAGGTAATGAGTGCCATATAGGCATTGGCATCATACACTTGGTGAAATTCTTCACACGGTACTGGATCAAACATTTTCTGGAATATGTTTTTATTGAACTAATATGATGCATAGGAATCTCTGGTCAATTAAAAATATATGATATGTCAGAATATCCACCTTCTAAAACAAAAGGAAATGAAATACTCCAATTTCAGTGAGTGACTTCAGGCAGGAGAGAAAGGATGTTACTTTTCATCTGCAAAATATACAGAAGCAAATGTGGATTTTAAGGAGTGACTTTAGCAGGAATGAAGTTAAAATAACAAAAAAAGTACAAATTTTGAGTTGTTGTTGAAGGAGACTCAGGTGGGTAGAATAAGAATACAGATAATTGCTGAAGAAAGTGACTTTTTATTTCACTTATTTATTGCATAAACTTTGATGCAAAATTTATTCACATAACAAAAATTATGGGAAGATAGATCATTTGGATTATGATTATATCATGAAGGCTAAAATGAAATCAAAATGATATGTGAGTTTTCTAGGAAATCAGATTTAAACTTTCCTATTTCCGGCACCTCCTTTTGGTGTGCAGAAACTAAACTCTAAGCAAAATGCCATATCTGTTCACACTGATATTATGGAATCACTAGTCCTTCATTTGGTAACACATTTATAGCATTATATTAATATTTCCCCACTTTTGTTTATAGTTCAAGTTTATGCTTGTTGAATATCGCTTGCACATTCAGTATTTTCTTTCTGAGCTCTGAATCAGGCTGCTGTGTCACCATCACATTTCATAGGCATCAATTTGTTGCAGTATCATCATTTCCTTCCTGCTCTTCCCCCTTCCAGAATTTGGTTTCTTGAACAGCAAGAAGCCTGTTCCCTCATTTAGGCTAGAAGTGACTAGAGAAGGGTTGAAACAGTATACTTTCTAAACCAGACCTTGTTTTGGATGGTGTCTATCTGTCTATCCTAAAGAGATTTACTGCACTGTGGTCGTCATCATCATCATCATCATCATCATCATCATCATCATCATCATCATCATCATCATCATCTTCATCATCATCATCATCGTCATCGTCATCGTCATCATCATCATCGTCATCGTCATCGTCATCATCATCGTCATTGTCATCATCATCATCATCATCATCATCGTCATCATCATCATCATCGTGTAACAAAACACCTGCCTGTGAACCATGAGCCAGGGTTTGTGCAAACATCTTCAGAGTATTATCTCACACAGTCCGCGCTGTCCATGCAGCTGCTGGTAAAGAACCTATTTTAGAGTAGCACAAAGAAGCAACACAGAGTAGAATGACAGCTGCAGTGTAGCTGGGAGAATTGTGTCTGACAATCGGCTCCTGACTGAGTGTGAGGACATTTCTTCATCTGTCCCTCAGTTCAATTAGCAAGTAGGAAGTATCTGCTCCATGCCAGCGGTTAGAGCTCTTAGCACATCGTGCCAACTGAGTGTGTGAACACCAACCCACCCAAGGTCCCCTGCCCTTGCTTGGAGGAGTAAATGGTCCCCCCTTCCATTTAGGCTGGGCAGATTGCGGCGGAACTTCAGAGGTTAGAATCCATCCTTTCCCCACTGCCTTTCATAGCTGCGTCTACTAACTGAAGAATCCAAGTTTGTACTTATTTTTCTATGGAAATGATTTGAATTTCCCAAAAGGAAATGAGATGGCAGATCCTTTTCCCTCAATGATGAAACATGGAAAGGAGGAAAGGAGAATTCTTTTATTATTTTTATTGTTTGAGATCAAAGATGCAAGACCTAGACTTTCTCAGCTTAGATTCCATTGGTTAGATCACGTTTGCACTTATGTTCTGTGCTGCACTTCAGATGGGAATTCAGAAATGAGCAAGATTTGAGATGGAGGAGTTCCAGAATGGAACTGCCACCTGCCAGCCAGCGTTCAGCTCTCAAAGGGGACCTGCCTGCACTTATTTAATGGAAAGATAAATGTGTTCATGGAACTGTTACTATAAATTCATTTAGAAATGGGACAGAGGCTGCGCTCACATTCCTCCCAGGTCCGCACTGCTGGCAGATCTGGTTCACGGTACCTCTGGGAGGAAATAGAGTCGAGCTGCATGGCAAAGTGTGACTGTTATTCAGAGCGTTCGAGCACCTATTTCTTTTACAGTTTAAATGAACTTTTTGGTTGAATTCACCAATTTCTTGAAAAATGATTTTGTACACGTACTATGCTCAAGGCAATGTATAGAAATACTCTCCAGAGTATTTGGAATATAGACCTGGTTATTCTCCAAAAAGATGTTTGTGGCCTCTAGAAAAATATTAAAAGGTGAGAAAGCATAAATGCACTTATTAGAGCTAAGCTAGCAAGGAAGAAAGATCTTTCAGACCAGTGATATTTACTTTAAAAGGATTCTAGACACTTCTAGAGTAAAATGAAATTTATGAACCATCTTTGGAGAAAAATGCCCATCTTTTATTTTTAATGGCTTATTGGAGTACAATCGACATGCTATAAATTTCTCATACTTCAATTACATTTTGGTCAGTTTTGACATGTATTCAATCATGCAGCTATCACTACAATGAAGGCATGGACATTTATTGCAATCACTCTTAGGATTACATTTAAATGCAAATTATTATGTACAAAAAAGGGTGTGTTTGGAGCCCAGGTCAAAAAACCCAAATATGTGAAAGTACATAAGCAGATTGTATTGCCACAAATGCTTGCTTGCCCTCATAGAGAAAATAAATTAGAAAAGGCTATGATCCAATTTCTCTCAGGCAACAGTCAAAGGTCATATTCTCTGGGGTGAAGAGAATTCCGAAAGAATGCCTATGAAAGAAAGTAAAATTTTTGACACCTTTTTTTGTTACATTTTTAAGATAGCTGACAGATTTTATTAGTAGTATTTCCTTCTGTGTTTTTGTATTTTTCAGAATTATTTATATTTGCTTTGTTATTCATAAAAATGAAAGCTATGTTTTAGTTTTTGTACCTTGTCAAACATCTATAGCAGAACTTTGCACAGGAGTTTAGTGAAGATGAGTATAATGCTCAGAAACAGAAATAGCAAATGCACTCAGTGTAGGTATGTTTGCCAAGTGTTTTGTGCCAGAATATTCTGCACTTGATGTCTAACTATATAGAGATGCACTTTTAATATCGTTAGATTTCATTATCTTTCCAGTTTCTCTGTTTGAGAGGCATCTATATTATACCCATAAAATTAAAAAAAAAACATATTAACCAAAGTAATTTCTACTACTTGAACCTTTTGAGAAAAAAACTAATTTACTTGATTATTTTATTATTCAGAAATAGTCCGTTGGCTTTTCCAGAACATGAAAGAAATGTAAACATGCACACATATTTCACTATTCTACCATGCTTTATGCTCTCACCAGCCATGAGATTACTTGAGAGAGATAGATGAAATAGTATTGGGTGACTAAACCAATTTCTGTAGCAATAGCTCTGTCATGGAAATTAGCATTTGTCATCCTCCACTTACATCCCCATTACACACTACATGGCTAGCAGAAATTAGACTGAGTCTAAGATGAATCTGCAAGGAGTTAGAAGGTTAGCGCATATTTAAACTGTATGTAAAAATACATTTCACGATCTTTTCGAATCACCTATTTAGAATGATTGTCCCATCTCATGGCATTGCACAGTTTAAAGGGTTTGGAAAAACCTGACATTATTTGTAGACTAATTAACATATTTTGGGAAAAAAAGCAAAGTCCCACCTCCAATCTAAACAGCTCTCAAGGATTCTTATTGCTTTATCTCTTTTTGCTCAGTCTCTGCCTCCTACTATCTCTACCTGGATGTCTTTCTCATGCACTATATTTTAAGTCAAAAGGATAATCTACATTTCTAATATGCATCATCTATTTTTATATCATCAATAATTCTATTTGGAAGATAATATAGAACAGATTTTCTTGTCTTCATGGTTGATTTTTTTGTATTTGTTTATTTTGGTCTTTGCCGTTTAGATATAGATGGCTATGGGTTTAGCTAAGCCCCTCACATGAATTTTAATAGCCATAAAGTATACATACTTCATTTTAGGTAATATCTTCAATTGCAGTTAGGTTTAACCCTGAAATCAAATGAACTTTTATTTGAATCTCAGCTCAGAGGTCTAGTGGTCCAGGACATATTATTATCTTATGTTTAGTGGACCTTCTAAAACACAAAGCCTGATTCCACCAGTTTTCCCATCTCTGCCTCTCATAATTCAGTGGGAATGTGGCATGCGGGAAGCAATCATTTCTGGTCATTTAGATAGTTGTAAGAATTACATCAGACTATTGTTTATAGGTCTTGCTTCTAAAGTTCTGCAAGTTTCTAAACTTCTGCAAGTATCTTTTTAGTTTTAGTGGAAGTTCTAAAGTTGTTCAAATGATGAAACCTTGAAGAATTACTTTAACCTTGCTATGTTTTTATTTCTGTCTTTCTAAAATGGTGGCTGTGATGTCACCTAAAATACATTGAGAATGAAATGAGGTAATTATTAGAAGTTGATACAATTGTGTGACATGGGCTATACATGCAATTTAATTTGATAGTAATAATAAAAATTGATAGCAAAGTAATTTGGCTGTGAGTTTTTGTTCTTTTATTATGAGCCTCCCTTCTTTGCACATATTTTCCATCTAGAGGAGAGTTTAGGCAAGGTATTGCCATCAATTTGAGAAGGTGGAATACATTTCAAGAGGAGTTCAATCAATGCCTGCTATTTATAATTAAGAGTAAGAGTTTGCTTAATCCTGATTTTGAGCAAATACTCCAGGACTTTTGTTTTTGGAAATTCTTCTAAATATCAACTTTATAGATGAAATCTTTTCCTTTCATGAAATTATTCCTGATTAACACTAGTAACTTACAAGTTTTGTTGACCGAGTCTTATACTCTGATATATTTCTTTTTGTGAATGTATATTTGTCAGTTCTTTGCAATCTATGACTTTGCTAACTTTTGGAGTACATTGTGATTTTTAGACTATTTACTGACTATCAACAATTACATCAATTAAGGTATTAAAGCATAGTGATATTATTTATAATCTGCAACTTCAAAATCATTTGAAATATTTTAATTAACTGTAGGGCAATAAGCAAGAACCTAAAGAAAATGTGAAGTCCATATATTTTGTCGAATTTCAAACCCAGCTCCACCTCTGCATGTTGAAATCTTTGGTTAGTTACTTTCTTACTCTCTTTCAGGTTCCTATTTGATATAAATTCTATGGATTTACAACTAGATGATTACTAATCAAAAGAAATAATCTAAGCGAACATTTCACATATAATAAATACTGAATGAATGTTGACTTATAATATTGCTAATATTGCAAACTTTCTATCATATGAATTATAATGAAATAAGAAAAATGTTTTTGAATCATTAGTTTTCTCATAACTTTTCAAAGGTGATAGAATTTGCATATGTATGGCTTTGCAAAGAAGAGAGTAAAGGAAATGTCTGGCAGGCTATCAAGTGTGTATAAAAAATAACTTCATATCCCTTACATAAAATGATTAGTATAAAATTGGGGAGAAATAAACTCAAAGCTGATGAAAATATAGAGAATTGCAGAAGTTCTATTTGTTGGTTTATCATAAATAAACATCTTTTAAATTGGGAATTCAGAGAATTATTTGATCAGCAGCATTTTAACAATTTACAACATTTTTTCTTTTACAGTATTTCTTAGAGATTGATACATAATTGTCTAGGTTTATTAATTGCATTTAATATCACAGATCTCAAATAGTTAATCAATTGCTGTATGCTCTAATATACCCAAAATGATTTTTTTAAGCTCATATAGGCAAATTTTCCCCCTATCATTGTCATTTTAGATAAAATTACTATTTTAGGACTTTCATGTAAGCTGGCTAAGATCATTCAAGTCAATAAGTCTTGGCAATTGTGGAACTATCATGTTTTGTCTTTTCATTATTGTGTAGAGAGAGATAAAATTTTTCATAGTGGGAATAACTACATTGATTTTTAATAAACTCCTTAAACTTTGGTTAATAAAGAAAAATATTGAAGATTCTGTTGATTGCTATTTCTCAGTCATGACTAGAAACATGCAACATGATGATTAAGAATATTAGCTGTGAGCAGAGACTGGTCTCAGCCTCGCTACTATTAAGCTGAGTGACTTTGGTCAGATTCTTAATTTCTCTCTCCCTTGGTTTTGTCATTTGTGAACATGAAACAATGCAGATATTTTTTTAAAAAAAGCCATTATAGTGAGAATGAATTAAGTTATACAGTAACTCATAGTATGTATAATATGGCTTATGATGGAATATGGCTTATGATGGAAATAGAGTTCTGTATAACCTATTTTTACACTAAGTATCATATCACCTGTCATCTCTCATCTAGTATTATTTCAAGACATGATGTTTAATGTATATACAATATCATCATACAATTTAAGTGATATTAAAAATACTTGTGACTTTCACTTCACTAGATTTCCACTTTCCCCACTCAATAAAACTTTATACATAGACTTCTTTTTTAATCTCTGTTTTTTTTTCTTTATTTATATATAAATTTCACAACTTTGTAATCTCAAGGGTTTGCCTCCCCCCCCTCCCTCCCCTCCCTTCCCCCCCCTTTCCCTCCTGTTCATAGTTGTGCGCTTCATTTTGGTGCTTCGTTTGTTTTGACTTTCTTCAAGGCTTTTATTTATTTTATTTTTTTTTCACTATATCCCATATATTAGTGAAACCATTTGGTTTCTGCCTTTTTCTTTGTGGCTTGTTTCAGCTAATATGATTTCTTCTAAATGCATCCATGTTGTTAT
>PVHY01002028.1:0-45091 GCA_004024945.1 Uropsilus gracilis
ACATCAGTACTTTTCTATATTTGGAAAGATTTATTCAAACAGAATATACCATCTTCTTCTCTTGTCAGCTTCAAAGTTCATGGCATATCATTAGTTCAGCATTACTTTTACTCAAATTTTGAAACCAAATCAAATGAGATGGTATTGTAATACAGAGTGTGGGGCTAATCAGTTGGTCAGAAGTTTTTCACCACTAGCCTCTATGACCAGCACCTGTGGTATTGTGCCCTCTCCATGTCCAGCCCAGTGAGTATGCACATGTGTAAGCATGCATACTTGGGCCTGGGAGGAGAGCATAAAAGGGTGGCATCATCCTGAGGTTGGGGAACACAGGAGGAGAGAGCAGAAAACTGCAGCATGAGCAAATTCCAGAGAGCCCGAAGAGCATGAAGATTCTTAGGGGTGTGGGGGACTTGCCTGGCTCCCAGGCCCTGACCCTGGCCCAGCCTGAGTGCCTGCCATTACAATTGGCCCAGCCTCCCTGCTGGGTGTACCTGTGTACCTGGTTCCCTAAGAGCATTAAAGCCTGAAAAAAAAAAAAAAATCCAGGCTCCAACATTCTTTGACTGATAAAACCAGAAGAGAACCTACCCAGACTTGGCATGCCTGCAGCACAGAGGCAAAGACATATGCCATAGAGGATGAGCAGTTCCTCAGGTGATATTTGGTGCATCTGTCAGGTGGAGAGGACGGTTCTACCGATCTGTGCCTCCAGGCCTAATTGGAACATTGTCGGAGACTGTGATCATGACTGTAGGCTGTGATCACTGCAGTGAGTAAACCAGTGAATACATCCTTAAAAGGGAATGGAAGGCTCCTTATTAGGTCCAAGCTAACAGTGCCATGCACTGTGCTGCCCACTCTCCTCCCACAGGTTATTCTGTTTAAGCAAGTGGCCACTCAAATGCTTCGCCCTTTCACACATACCCACCGCCCCAGGCACTGCACTTACCAGAATGCCTCTATGCCTCTGTGTACACATGTGCACATGTTCCTCCTAGCAGTAAGAGCCTGCACTCCCCAGTCTGGGAGGGAGAAGATTAAATATATGTAACTACACAAAACCTGGACCACTTCCTCTTACCCCACAGGGCAAATGTGAAGCTCAATATCATTACTTAGGGTTCTGTAAATAAATTTTAAGATCAAGGTGCTTATATTAGATTCTATAATTCAATAGAATTTATATTAGTAATTAAGTGGAGTTTTGCCAGCCAAAACACACACAACCTTTAAGTTTAAGATGCTGCAAATTAGGGTAATTTACATACAACCAGCTGTGAGTATGGGTCACATTCAGGAGACTTAATGGTAAAAATAACTAGGTTCTGGACCCCCCATTAGAGTCATAGAACAGATTTTACAATCTCTTTCCTATTTACATTTCACATTTGCTCTTAGGAACTGCTCTTCAAACAATCCCACAGAGATTCCTGAATATAGTTGTCTCATGGAAAACTTGGGTTTTTGTAAATTTTATGTCATGGTATCTATTTTAAACACCCATTTTACAAATAAGGAATGCTATTATTTTTAACAATTTCAGATAGGACAGTCTGCTTAGGGACTGATCTGCAAAGGTTTCATTTTACCTGTCAGGAAGCAGAAACCCAAGATTGTTTTATTGGATTGAAAAAGGAGGGTTTGAAGTTAGCTGGATTACAAAAGTCTGAGGGCATCATTGAATGTGTTTGGGCCTTAGTCCGGTTCTGTAAAGCGGAAGTAACAATCAATGAATATCAGTGTTAAGGGAGGACCACCTGCTGGATGCAGTGGTCTTGGAGAAGCTGGCTATTTAGTGCCAATCTGGGAAATAGAGCCCCTGGGAGCCCTGGGTAGCTCAGGTAGGGCTTCTGGTAGCTGGACTGTAGACTCCTTGGGCAGCAGCTGTTGCTTTCACACTTTCTTCATTCTGAAAATACATTGCTCCATCACAGAAGTGTTGGAGCCTCTTACTGCTTGGCAGAGGATGCATTTTACTTTGATCTGTGCAACTAGGATATTTTTTTAAAGTGAGTAAATGTAGCCTTTAAATGTATGTACTTTGAGATGATGAACAATAACATTAGTCAGTTGCCCCCAAAGGCTCCTTTCTAGTGCTGTTGATCCAGGGAATTTACTCAATTTTTAGAGAAGGAAGATTTAATCTGATTATACTTGAACTTTCTCAGACCAAAACATGTCTTTGGTCCTTTGAGAAAAAAGGGGAGCGCATCACAGGCTGGAAATCCCCAATTAGCGAAAAAGAACTTTAGAAAGATTCAAATGAAGTTTTTTTAAAATGTGCTTAAAGCAAGATTTAGTAACAAAACTATGCCTGGAGAACACTTTTAATTAGCAGAAATCAAAAATCGGATTAAAGAATATGCGCCTTTGATAAGCTAGTTAAAAAAAAATTAAAAACCCTCCTCCCAAATCTGCTCAATGCTAAGTTCCGCCTGTTCAGCATTATTAAAAAAAAAAACAAAAACAAAAAAACAACAACAACCCAAAAAACAATGTTCTGGAACAAGGCACAGTGCATATTGGTTTAGGTTCCAATAAGAATCAACCAAGGAACATCATCAGGGAGTTTTCATGAACCAGGTAAAACTATCATTAAAGAAAGATGCTACTGTTTGGGTGTAGAGTCCCTGAGTCTACCAGAAATGTTCAGGAAAAATGTGTCACAGCCCCGGATCAGGGAATAATGAAAGAACTCTCTCTTCTCTGGCTGGATTTTAATAGAAAGTTTCATCCATAATCTAACCCTCGCTACTATACACTTCAGTATCAGTTATTTCCTGAATTCTTTGCCTGCTGAAATCAGGCCTGTTCAGACTCTGTGCTTCAAGTCATTGGAAAATTTCCTCACCAGCCCATCCCATTTTTCTCTTAAATGCACTCCTGTTTTCTGTCTTCTGCATAATCCCTCCTCGTTCTCCCTCACTTAACTGACCATCTCCTCTTGCAACAGCTCATAGTGACAGAACTCTGAATTCAGAGTATACTTGGTCATGTAAATTAGGGGAACATTGTTTTTAGGGGTATCTTGCAGTTCTCCCTGACACATATACCAAAAAAAACAAAAATCAACCAGATTATAGTTTTCTTGAAATTATTCCAGGAGGGTTTGTTTACTTCACCAGCTTCTTGCCCTCCTTCTTCTCTCCCAGGTTGCCTGTCATTGCCCAGGTATGTTCTGGGAACAAAGGTGTGACTGGAATGACTGCTTGGGGAAGATGTTTTCACTCTTACTTGCAGAGAAGAGGCCGAATGTACCAATACCAGCAGCTCCAGCTGTGTCATGGGACTTAGGCAAGGACAGAATATTGGATTTCCTGTTGAGAGCCCAGAGTGTTAGTTTACTCCATGGGGAGTAGTAACTGAAGATGAAGAGGGCTTGAGGAGAGTGAACTGGAAATGCAGAGATGGGAGAAGACAGCACAATCCTCCAGGCTCAGCTGAATTTGGGACTTTGTAAGCTTCTCTGACAACCAAGTCTGTGAAAAATAACTTGCTTTGGTCTCATCAATGGTGCTCTTGGGCCACATACAGGAACTTCCATCCTTGTCTCAAAGGTCTTGTGGCTGCTATAGGGCCATGACGACTGGCGAATTTCTCTAGCATGCTTTGGATCCACCTCCTTTTCTGCTGGTTCCACCTCTCTGTCCTCAGCATATTTTCCTCTCTTGTTGCTCAGGGTTTGTGATTATTGTCTCTTGGGGTTGGTGCCATAAATTTCTTCCTTCTTGTTCATCAATACACTTTGTTGAGTGATTCCTCCAGAAGTCTATTTTGTTTTCCTTTCTTCAACCTTCACAAGTAACAAAATGCAATCCTACAATGACTACAATGACCTGATGATCAACCCGGAGAATGAATAAACACAGAGATAAGCACTTAGACTGAGAATAGGGCCTTGCCCATTCCCAGCTCTCTTGGTTATCGGGCACACAACTTTATTTGTGACTTAATTTCTTGGAAAGCAATTAACACTTTGGTTGCAAATGGTCCAAACAAACAAACAAACAAACAAACAAACAAACAAACAAACAGACAAACAAACAACATCAAACATGTGAGAGGAAAATGTGCTTTGTTTTGCTGAGAAAATTTCTGTTCTTTCTTGTTAAAGCTGGTTTAAAAGTCTGTGTGAAACTTTTTCTATTCTCCCTATCTCTACCAATATCATAGTTTTCTCCTTGTGTACACAACACACCATCTGTTCACCCATTCATTCTTTCATTCAGTAAATGTTGAAGCATTTACTTCATACCTGGTATGAAGTTCTAAAGCTAAATGTAACATTTTCTGTACCATTTTGCAGTTCATCCAATAGAGGGTGAGGCAGAAAACTGGCCTTTTGCCCTCTAGCAGGAGGCGCGTACCCCCTAGAGTCTGAAATCTCATACTGCAACTTCTACACTAGGTAATCTTGGAAAAGATATCACCTTTCCCTAACTTGGTGTTATCATCAGTAAAATGGGGGAAAAAGCACTGCCCAAGTCTTGAGACTGTTGTGAAAGTTAAGTAACAATGTGTAATCACATTGTGTAGTGTGTGACTACATTAGTGTAGTGCCTGACTCAGAGTAAACACTCTATAAATGTTAGCCCTTATTAGAATTGTTATCATTAAATGTTGCGGTAGATGTGTATTTAGGAGGGCATGGGAACATGACTTAGATGTCCCATAGAAGTGATTGGGCAGGGAGAAGGAGCAAGGAAGGCTTCACTGGTGAGTTTTGATTAAGCATATCTATATTTGGTAAGGAAAGAGGAATGAAATTAAGGATTTAAGCTTCAAAGAGTGAAGAGCAACACAGGCTTTAAAAGGCCCTTTTTTCAAAGTTGCAACAGTGGTAAACTCTTAACTGATTAAAAGGTTATAGATTTTAATGATTCATCAACACTCATCTTACTTTGAGGAGAAGTTACACTCCTTGCCTCAGTCACTCAAATTGTGAGGGAACCCTCTCCATTCTGATAGTATGGAAAACTGTCCAAAACAGAGGAAATCAAATTAAATATATTCTGGAAAGCTGTTATGAGAATACTCCAAGGGGCTCACATCTTTATAAATATAAACTTCTTCTGGAAGTGGTTCAAGAAACAGATCCACTTCCACATGAATAAAGGAATTGTTGCATATTTGGTTCTCAGGCGTAAATTTTCCCGATAGTTTCATCACTTACTTTTTAGACATTATCATCCCCAAAGTGGTTACTGATGACCAAGCCTTGTCCTCTTGATTCTATGACTGGTAGGGAAAATGAGATGACATTTTGTAATTCATATGTACTCTCATTTTTATCTTAACTACAGTAATTATGGGGCAAGATAAGTACAAACACCCACACACATACAGAGATGATTCTCACACTTAGAAATTGCCACAATAAACTTACCTCAAAAACAATTTATTCATGTCAATATATTATCTACTATATTTATTTGATAAGAATTTGATTGTTGAAAATTTGAAGAAACATATTAGTTTGATTCCCCCCCCCCTAAGTTTTAGGTATTAACTAGAATGATTTCAGTCATTTTTCAGGTGTTAATATGCAATTTGTCACTCTAACTTATGAGCACCTCAGTCTTCCTTACAACACAGTCTTTCTGTTAGGATAGAATTATCAAAGCGATGTTTGGGGAAGTGGGTAGAAGTAAAGTATTCAAATTATGAAACTCAGTTACTTATGGAACTCAAATTAAACTCAGGTAAACCTAACCATAAATAAGCTCTCTAAAGTATCAAATACATTTCATTTCAAGTAACATATGTTTTGAATGAGTTATATTTAATATGTTGCTTCCTTTTCTGTAAACAATTTGTCTCTGATAGATTTCTGTATTCTACATAAAACAATCTGTGGTTCAGTAATCTACAGGTGAGAAAGATAATAGCCATGGTCTTTATGCCCTTTTAGAAAAAAGGGATTATCTTACTTTTATGAATTTGAAGGGAAGTGAATACATATATTTCATAAATATATAAGTCAAGAAAAAATACTATTACAATCACTGACTTTAAGTCAGTTATCTTGATAGTCAGCTTCACCCAGATATTAAGCTCCCTAAGAACACTTAGCCATTTGCTTTCACACACACAAATATATATATATAATCTCAACAGTGAATTCAATGAATTGCAGCCTCATTTCCTAAAGACTCTCACTAAGGAAGAAAATTATTTAAAAATCTGTATGCTCCATTTTTGAAAATGAAAAATTGAAAATGAACTAATTACATGTCATATAAAACAAGACAACAGTCAGTATATGCACGCTAGGAGTTTTCAGATTATTTGATCATAACTTTACTTTTAATAGCTGGAACCAGTACTAAAAGTTCTTTTGAGTGAAAAAAAAAAACAGAAAATGACTAGTAGCATGCAATAAATATCATTATTTTCATTGTTTGCACTGTAAACTATTTAATTTGTAATGTGCGAACCTGATTTCTGAAATGATTTGTGTTAATCTTCAATTACATTTTTGAGAGAATGGAGGTGTATCAAATGAAACATAATGCATTCTCTAAACTATATGCTTTACTATAGTCACAATTCAAATATTGTCATGATTTAGAATAAAGACACCCAGTTCTCTTAGAATAAAGACACCTAGTAAGCTCTTTGAAAAAAGGAATACAAACTTTGCATATATTTTGGTTGCTCACCACTCTTGACTCAGAGCCTTGCCTTTAGCAGACCCTGGGTAAATGGTTAACTGCAAAAATAAGTTATTTTAAAAACTTGTTTGTACAGGGTTCCATACAAAAGGCAATGATCACTTCAGGGAGATTTTGAGAGATGGTGAGATGAATTTGATGAGTGATAAAAAAGCTTATTTGATTAGCTAGTCAAATAAGTGGCAGTTATCAACCTGGGTTTTTTTTTCCCACAGTTATCTGTGGCTTAACACCAACTCATTCATTACACAGAGAACCAAGGAGCCCCACTCTGTACCACTTGCTTTCATACCATTTTGGACACAAGGAGAAATGTGTTCTGAAGGTGAAAGTCTCTTTTACATGATTTCTGTGAAGCTGGAGGCGATGACCTCATATTGAGAAATGAAGTGCATTAATTATACTTGGTGAAGCAGAAACCTTAATAAAGTGTGAAAAGATAAAAGGAAAACAGATTAGTGAACTGAATCAGACCTGATTTTAGTGACTGAAATACATCAAAATAACATTTAAGAACCATTAGTGCTATTTATACTTCTTCCTGGATGCTAATTAGTAGAAACTCAGTAATTAATGACAGTGCCTTTTTTCAATTGAAATTTGGAGGAAATGTCAATCTGAGTTCCCTCTTGAGTGAAGGCCAAGTTAAGAGAGAAAGAGAGAAAGAGAGAGAGAGAGAGAGAGGCCACATAGAGGAAGACTCCTGTGCTGCTGAACAGTGCTCTGTGCACACAAAAACCTGAGGGTGTGGACAAGGGTGTGTCATCCTTGATGTCTGTCTTCTCCACTAAGTATGATTCTAACTTTCTTAGAAACCATTGGTGACTGTCATTCACAAAGGATCCCAAGTCCCTGTTGGGCTGATTTTTGTTTTCTGCGTTATTCTCTTAGTTTAATGAGATTCCTAAGTTTATTATGTGAAAAAGAATGTCCACTCACTTGCAAAATTTATGTCCTAATGAGAGTCCCATTCTGAAATTCTGGGACTACCTGAACAGCTTTCTTCCAAACATTTCCTGTATGTTTATACTCTTCAGACAGCTAGGATAGAGCTTTGTGATTGGACATCTCTGTCTACTTCCCAAAAAGCCCTATTTTATATCTTTATGGGAATTCTATAGCATTTCTTCATGCATCGACTCTTTCTAGGGATGTAGCAACCAAAGTTTTAGGGTAGGAAGAGTCGCTATTTGGTTATCTAACCCATTCTTGATGAGAGCTAATATTTTTAGTCATTCTGAACCATCATGACAAAGGCACTCCTGCTAATTTCTCCAAGATCCCATTCCTGGGTTTTAACTAGTAGGATCTCAAACCTTCTTTAGCATTAGACTTGGAAATAAAAAGCATGACTAAACCTTGGCTCTGATGCTTTCTGGTCATTTGACTTTGAGCAATTCTGGTAATCTTTTTAAGTCTATTGATCATTAAAATAAAAATAAAAATGCTTCTCAGCATTTACAAGGGAAAATGATGGTAGTTATAAATATGAAAGACTCTGTAAGTGAAAATGGTGCTAGTGTAGATGTGGCTTGCTTGTCATTCTCAATTTCAATATCATCATCTATTCATTTTCTACATTTTCATATTTCAAACAATTAGTTCAATGGTAGGAAATATCATAACTTTACCCTCCCAGCAAAGAAAAGCCAGGAACAAACGGCTTCATTTAAGAATAGAACAAACATCTTAAGAGGGGTTAATGGCAATCCTCCTCATACATTTTTTAAAATATGAAGAGGTGGTTGATTACATATTCAAACACATTTTACTGGTCAATATTACCCTGATTACAAAGCCAAAGACACTACAAAAAATAAAACCACAGGCCAATGTCCTTGATGGACATATACACAGAAATCTCAAAAAGTACTAGAAAACAAAATTGAATAGCATATTAAAAAAATAATATACCATATTTACATAGGCTTCATCCCTGTGATTCAAGGGTAAGTCAACAAACAAAAATTAATCTATGTAGTTACATTGACAGAATGAAGAATAAAACAGTCATATGATATTATCAGTTGATGCAAAAAAAAAATCTGAAAAACTTCAACCTCTCTCCAAAATCAGCACCCCTGGTTTTAACTCTCTGACACCAATTTGCTGTGTGATCTTGACAAGGCTACTACCCTTCCACATCTCATTTCCTTGTCTGTAAAATGAAAGTCATAACATCTATTTCCAAAGGTCCTTGTGAATATTTATTGATTGTGAATATTGTTTGAGACAAATACACTTCACCTCACTCTGTCTTTCATTTTTCTATCAAAATTTAGCTAGAGTCAGCATTGACTCCTACAACTTCTATTACTGTAGTGTTAAATGAGATAATTCACCTGTGCTGTGATCTCTGAGATAATCACTGCTTTAAAGTTACTTTGTTATCATCAGAAAAAGATTATATTATGATGAATGCAGTGTTCACCTTTCATTGAATTTTGTGGTTTTTTTTTTTTTTTTTACATTGAGGATGTGTGCAGGGATCATGCAGTGCTCCATCCATGTTATTGAAATGGAAAATGTACACAATGAACTAGGTGATTTATTAATATGTTTAAAAAACTCTTTGATTCTTGGTTCAGCATCCATAACCCCAGTGTCAGGAGAAGCGTCCTAGTTCATGGTAGGCACTTCTTATAGAATAGATTGAAGCAAATGAAACAGATTTGTGCACATCTCAAATGTCAAATACATGCAACCTAATATGGCTCAGTCTAATATTTTAGTGTCATGTACTTCAGGATAGTGGTAGAAAGGGATTTAACTTAACCTTCCTATAGAAGATATCCTACAAATTATAATGGGATATTTTTCTAGTATTATTTTTTGGTCATAGTTTTAGGAAATAAAATTATCACTCAAACATTTCCAAATTCTCTTGTCTTTTTTTCCCAGCCATTGCTTTGACTCTGTTGCAGAGAGGGCCTGGAAATGATTGATTGTAGAAGAGATGTAGATGTCAAGATTTGCTCAGCAAAACCTGTACATGCATATAAGCACAGGGCGAAGAGCCAGGCCAGCCCATCTTTGCTGAATGTCAGAGATGCCTTTCAGATAGTAAGTGGAGCAGAGTTTATCAATTTCAAAGGAAATAGCATCATAAACTACTGTATCTAAAAATACATTCTTAGGGAAACTTCTCATTCTCAAAAATTTCTTTACTTGTGCGTGGCCCAAATGTGTTCATGATCTGATAAAACAAGATCTGATAATCCTTTCTAGCTCTTTCTCCCAAGTATCAGTTGATCCTGGTTAATGATTTGGCTTTCTCCACTACATGTTCTTCAACTAAAAAATGTAAAAGTTATTTCTAAACCTAGTGTATTATTCTGCCATCATGAGCAACACACATAGTGATCTTGAGAAAATCTGTATGTACAAACTACATCCGTTCTACTTAGTCAGCTAATTAGTATTACTTAAGGATGGTCAGGCTCAGGACTCTCTCTCCTGGGCAGTGGACAGATATTTTCTGCACATTTATGACATATGGTCACTTAGATTCTATACAGATGTTACCAGAGAAACTTTGGCGGGAACATTATTGCATGCTTCTTTTTTAAAATATAAAATAATTTATTTATATATAAATTTCACATCTTTGTGATTTCTGGGGTTCACCCCCCCGATTGTTCCCACCCTGTCTCCCACCCCATCCCCAAGTTGCATACTTTAATTTGGTTGTTGGCTTGTTTTGACTTTTCTTCATGGCTTTTTGTTTATCTTTTCCATGACCCATATAATAGTGAAATCATTTGGTTTCTGTCTTTTTCTTTTTGACTTGTTTCTGCTAATATGATTTCTTCTAAGTCCATCCATGTAATCATAAAATCATCCAATTTGTCATTTTTAATTGATGAGTAATATTCCATTGTGTATATATACCACATCTTTTTCATCCAGTCATCTGTTTTGGGACATTTAGGTTGTTTCCATGTCCTTGCAATTATAAATAGTGCTGCAATAAACATCCAAGCACAAGTTGTCCCTTAGTACAAGCATTGAGTTCTCCTTTGGGTAGATTCCCAAGAGAGCAATTATCGCATACTTTTAATGCTGAACCACTTCAAATATTCGTCCTATGCATTTTACTCCTGTGTCTCATTTTGGTCTCTGTGTTAATGTAGAACAAACCTATGTTTTCATTTCCATGCTAACTGTTCAGTCATATGAAGGCAGTTTAATGTTTTTTTAAGTTTTCTTTTGAAAATGTTTTTCCCTGGACCCTGAAAGCCATTTGAGGCATTTGTTGAAAGTGGTGCCCAGAAACAAAACTGACTATGCCTGACCAGTGACCTGGTCTGTGTAGATCAAAAGGAAAACCATATCCCCTGATCTGGGACCAAACTGTAAGTTAATAAGGCTAAGACTAGCTGCTTGAGATTACAGCTTCCACATCTGTCAATAACAGAGTAGCTCCTATCAGATCAACTCTTTGATGGCGAGAGTGGTAAAGGTGGCTCATGTGTTAATAAGGTGACTTTCAAAGGAGAAACTAAGGGTGGGGGCTTAGTGGAAAAAACCACTGGGACCAATCATGTGACTTGAGGATTGGGACTCAATGATCTACAAAGTATATAAAGGACTCATACAATTCAATAGCAAAAAACGAATCTGATCAAAACATAGAAACTTAACAGATATTAGCCAAAGAAGATATACAAATGGCCAACAGATACATAAACAGGTACTCAGCATCAATCATCAACAGAAAAGTGCAAATCCAAAGCAAAATGAGATATCATTTCACATCTATTAGAACTGCGTTTATCAAAAAGACAAGAGATGCATGTCAGAGAGGATTTTAGACTAAAGGAAATCCCTGTACACTCTTTGTGTGTATGTAAAATATGGGAATGTAAAATGGTAGAACCAATGGACACCAATAAGGAGTTTCCTCAAACAATTAGAATTTTGACTACCACAAGAACCACCAACATCAACCCACTTTGGTTATATGTTCAAATGAAATGACAATAGGATCTTGAAGAGATATCTGCACTCTCCTGTTTCTTGCAGTGATTCGCACTAGCCAAGATGGGAAACAACCTAAGAGTCTACCAGCAGATGCATGGATCAAGAAGGTACTTTCTATATATGAAGTGGAACATTATTATACTCAAGAAAAAAAAAGCCTGACATTCACAACAATAGAGATGAATACCGAGAACATTATGTGAGTGAAATAAGTCAGATAGAAAAAATTGGAAAAACGTCCTCATATAGGAACACTAAAAATGATGACCTTAGAGAAACAGAGAGTGGAATGAGTGTCGCCAGGGGACAAGGGTTGGGGAAAATGTAGGGATGCTGGTCAAAAGCACACATTTTCAGTTGTCCAGGGTCTAAAGCACAGCTTAGTGCCTATCAGTCAACAATATTGTATACTTGAAAGTTGCTGAGATAAACCTTGAATGCTCTCACCACAGACAAAAAGGAGTTTTGGTGGAGGGTATGTGAAGAAGTAGCATATATAAAGATAGATATGAAGTTATACTCCCAATATTACATATTCACTTAAACAGCTGACACATAACAAATAAAAAATGAAATGGGAAACTATGTGACAGGATGGAAATATCATACTATTGTGGCAATCATCTAGGTGTATAAATCAAAACATTGTATACCTTAATTTTACATGATTTTCATGCCAACTATATACCAATAAGACTGAAAAAATACAATGAGTTACAGACATAAAGGATGAAATGCAGATGTTTAGTAGCTATAGAATATGACTCCTCAGCTATAGCTCAGCTCAGCTATAGCTCTTGAATTCCAGACAGCATTCATACTGACTAATAATTGTCCTTGGATATTCCATTGCATTATACATTCATTCATTTATTCAATCAACAAATATTAAAAACATATTCACTGAATTTAACTTTTCATCTTCTCAGACCTACACCATCTCCTGGAGAGCATCAGGGGCTTGCTGTTTCAAATCATGTCCTTCTATTCCCTTCTCTACATCCCTTTTGACCACACAAAGTAGTGCAGAATGTCCTTTCCTTTTGTCTGTGGGACTGCAGCAGCCTCCTAAATGTGTCTTTTGGATTCAATCTGGCCTTTCATCTCTTCTCTACAGAGAAGCCCAAGTCCTGTGTCTAAAGTGCTGGTGTGATTGTGCCACTTTTCTGTCTGAACCCCTTCAAAGGTTCCCCATTGCTGGTGAAATAAAAAGTCCAGGTCACTGACATGTCTTATGAGAACTCTCTTCTGCTTCAGCCTGACTCTGCCCACCCTGCTGCATGTTCCAGTCAAACTACACAACCTCCAAGACCCCTTACTTCTCCAAACCTCCTTGTTTTCTCTGCTTCCCTATTCTCCATGTACACACGCATACACACTCACGGGAGAAGGTATAGCCAAAGCCAGGAGGATAATCTTGTTTAGGTGAAATGTTAAATCACAAATGAGCAAAATAAAATTACTTTGATGACTCAATACAGGTCATGTTTCAGAAGCCTGCTCTAGAGGAGGTCATGCACCCTTCTGTCACTGAGGTAAAACAGTCTTCCATAGGAACCAGGCTGAACCAGCTAGCTTCTTCAGGGACAGTGGGACAAACAGTCAGAACAATTAGGGATATAAGTAATTCAAGAATGCCAACTGGGAAAACATCTGCCAGAGAGGGAGAATATATGACCTTTCTCTTAACCTTGATGGCCACACTTACTTATTACAGAGACAGATCTGGGGAGATGGGCCATAGTTGAGGCTGATCAGCGTGGGTGCTTTTGTGTTCATTGCATGGTGTGTGGGTGTGTGTCTGGTTCTGGTCATACTACCATGCAGGACACAGTCAAGGAGGCAAATGAAAGAGAGCATTCAGAGGATGAGAAGCCTTGGGGGCAGAAAAAAAGGTTTCATTTTTCCCTGCAAGCAAGCATAACAAACCCATAGTCACACAGTATATAACTGAATAGACAAAAGGATAAAAAGAAAGGGGAAAGTATATTTGTTTTAAGTCAGATATCTCATGACAAGACATTTGGAAAACAGAAAGAAATAAAGGACAGTGACACAGAGGTATCAGAACTGAACCAAGAAAGAAATTGTGAGTGATTCAACTATATTAGAAGGCAACATATTAAGTTGGAACGGCTCTTAACTATGGTAATTATGATGCCTCAGAAGGGAGTAAATGTCAATACTATACCTATTGTCTTTACTTACAATCTATTTTAGGCTTATTACAAATAATTGGGAATGCAAATCTCATATTACAAACCCTGGCTTTTGAAAAGGTCTGAACTAGCGGTGTGGTTGGGATGTTACATGAATGGAGGAAAGTGGATGGGCATCAAGGAAAGATTTCAAATTAGTTGCTCTCCACTTGAAACAACTGCCAGCATTCCACAGGGTAGCTATTTGCTGCATACACTTCTATTGTAACTGAAAAGTAGAATTGAACAGGTTTCCTCTTCTTTTGCAGTAGATAACCTCTTGTCTTTTTGTTTGGAATGATTATCTAAGTTTAACTTGGTTATTTCCATAGAAAATAATCTTTTCTAAAACAACTGGGACTAAATGAGTACCTGCTGGAGTAATTGCCCTGGTATGAATTACCCTCACATTTTCAAACTAAGGTAGTTCCTAATATAGAGACACATTTATAAAAGGATACCTGGCAAGGTCACTGTTACTGTAGTTGCTCTCTAAATTAATTCACACAAACTATTTTCCCTTTAAGAACAAAAATAATGTCTCCTTTGGATGGGTATATAACATACACAATGATGTTTAGCATAAATAGCAACATAGCAGTGGAAACAATTCTTAACAAATGAAGTCTTTTTCCTGTTGGAATTTTACATACTTTACTAAAGCTAAGCTTTAAAAATTTTTACACACTAACTTTGTAGATCCATCACTTTTGGCATATATTTAAAAAATCATAAAGCTATATATATTTTGAGTATGATAGGTACGAGGCATCTATGATTTTTTTTCAGAAAGATACTTGAGAATACCTTTACTTATAGGTTTTAGAAAAATATGCCTCGAAGAAAATGAAGTTTTATAAAATTTAATATTTTGGTATGTGTATATGTACCAATGTTACTTATTTTTATTATCTATATGGTGGAATTAGTTCATTTTATAGACATGTAAACAATTTCATAAATATAAATTTTAAGTAATTAAAAAGTTTTTTCTATTTGTTCAGAAAGTCAGGGAAAAAAAAAGAAAGCTATTCTGTTGTTTTGTAGGGGAAGAGAAGTTTTTATTGAATTAGAAAATATACTAGTGAGGCATAGTGTGAGTACTGATACCATTTACTTAAAAATAATTTTCCCTATACATTTGTAGGGACTTGATGCAATTCCCTACTTTTTCCTGGTATATATATGTATATTACCAGAGACCTGACAACACTTCACTTGATAGCTCTGTATAAGAAACATAAATGGATATAAAAACAGTCTAACCAGTAATTTTCAAATTACTATGAACAATAGGTGGAACTAAAAGAGCAAAATGACTCAAAAGCAGGTTGAATGAGGGCAACGTAAATTATCTAAGGACATAAAAGGATGGAATGAAGGAGGGGGTGACTTTTGCAGTGGTGGTTCAAATATGGAAGCACTGAGAATGATAACACGTGGCTATTAAATATATTCATGATGTTTCTGGCTATATTAAAATATTTTTTAACATTTAAAGCTAGAGTACATATTTTATATCTTCACAAAGTACTTCTGCTATGCTTAAATAGCCTTGGAATTTGTTTTAATTTTCAAGATGCTTTTGAATTTCTCTTTTAGATTGGGAATGAATTCAGGCATTGCTTGGAATCCAGCGGCTTTTAAATTGGGCATTATTCAAATGAATGCTAATAATGTTCCTGTTGCCCCACTCAACAGCTGGTTCATCGTTTATGCGCAGAGTCAGGTAAGAAAGCAGCTGAGAGAGAGAAGCAGAGGCGGCTTACGTGGAGCAGTGATGGCAGGTGAAGGCGCCGTTGCAGAGGCACTGGAACTTGTCCAGCAGGTCCCGGCACAGGCCACCGTTGAGGCATGGGTCAGAGGCACACTCATCAATGTCCTTTTCACACCTTGAAAATAAGCACAGACAGCAGAACCCGGGTCCTGACTGAATAAACTGACCGTGCAATGGGGGAAGAAATAAACTGCCTTGTCTATCTAGAGCAATCAAATTTAGTTTGCTCACCGCCACGCAATTTATACGTACCTGGTAATGTGGAAGGTCATCCTGGATGTTCCTTTAACATATTTTTGTTTTAATGGAGATAATTTCTATATATGCACAGGTGTGCGTGCTCATACATGTGGTTAAAATGAGAAGACAGGTGAAATATTCAGAGGCCCAGAGAAAGCTGGGTCATGAATAAGTCAGTTCTCCCTGGAGTGAAAGTCCTCATTATGGGGGCACATAGAAACCATGGCATAGAATAACCTGGAATGCACAGAGAACACCCACATTCCAGGAGCTGAGATTCCATTTTTATGCATCAGGGTTCTCAGGGATAAGGGGTAAAGGTCCCCAGTTTTGTTTTGTTTAGTTTTAATTCTGGGAGATTTTTGATTATTTTTCTTTGAAATTCCATGTTTTTGATAGAAAAGTAGAGGGGAGGGTGGGAGGAGGGTAAATCCCTGGGATTACAATGTTGTTAAATTTATATATAAATAAAAAATATATATATAAAAGAAAATCAGAAGATTTCACTTGTTAATAAATACTACTCTGTGGCCAAGTATAATTTTTGGATACGCGGTAGATAACTTTAAAAGCTAAATTTTCCAAGACAAGTAATGCCAATTCTAAAGTCAACTGAAATTTTCTGGTTCCTTGGAAAGTTATTATTTTTCACCCCTAACTTGTTTTTTCTGTACACTCATCGATTAACTCACCAACCAATCATTCATTCCGTCCCTGGGAAGCTGTGATCTTAGAACTTCCCATGTGCCAATCTGTTCGGTCTGAGGTATAGAAAAGCAACTAGGATATCTTTGACTTTGGACAATTTGCATAAAGACAGCTTCAAAAATCTCAACACAGTTGCTTATAATGTCGAAGTTTGCCGCAAAAAAGGTTTAATCTTGCACCTTCCAAATGGTCAAACTTGCATACACAGGCCACTAACTCAGCAGAGTGCAAGAGGACAGACTGGGTGGGGCAGTACAGTTTAAAGGATCCAGTGCAAGGTTTAAAAGAAAAACAAATTTCATCCTCAAAAAACAGCTCCTTATCCTGTTAGATACTAAGCATAGCTAAGGCATTTTGTTTGCCTCTTTTTTGGCGTAGGCTTTTGGCCTGTGAGCAAATGTGAGCACAACTTGATCAAATGTGAGACATTGACAACTCAGGGGCGCCTGGCAGGCACTCTCTGTCCTGGATGGGCCCGAGTGCTCACATCGTTTATCATTTGCAGCCTGCCAGGATGACACTGTGGAGATGGAGATGTAGCTGGATAGTGGTGGAGGCAATTCATTAGAGGACAGTTTTTCAATAGCTCAGGGTATTGGCAGACATCTCAGGGCCTTGGGTTTTCTAGTCATCTTCTAGCCGCTCACTCTCCATTCTCCTCTATTTCTCTTTTGAACTAAGCAGTGCAGAGTGTATACGCATTCATTTTAAGCATTATTGGAGCTTTCATTAGCGGTTAATGGGTGGAAGGTCAAAATAAATAAATTTGTAAGCACCTGGTTTACTAACAGTAGGTAAAGACTGTGAAAGTACAGAATCTATTGAATGCACGTACACTATTTTAGAATCCATTTGCAACAGATAAGATTTTACAGATCTTATCTGTTGATGAAAACAGATGAAAAGATGCCTGGCAGAGAAAGAAAATGTTTTAGCTTCTTTTTCATACATTTCAAGTCCACACTTTAATTGAAATGCCAGATATGTGGCCTTATTTATGATTTTTTTTAACTAATGTTGAACAAAGGAAAATGTTTGGTATGAATAGGGACAATGTGTGAATCACAGGGAAAAATAGTCCAAAGCTTTGAATAGGCCACTAAGCATTCATGTGACATTAGAGTATCATTAAGTGTTGAGTTGATATTGAGGTAGAGAAAGTGACCAACACTTATGTATAATTATAAAGTAGCTCAAAATTTAGGAGGAAATATTTATCATGTTTTGATAGTATATGGAAACAGAGGTCTGGGTTATAAAGATGTCTTGGTGAAAAAGATGTTGTGTGATAAAAATTGATGCAGTAGAAAGCAGAATATGAGTTATATCCTCCCATACACATGTATGCATGACTGCCTGTACACTTAAAACCAACCACATAAGGCAACTGTTAAAGCAAGGACTAGACTTGTCACTGATTGTTGGAAGGGTAAAACACAGGTATAATCTAGAGTTCTTGCTGTTTTGTAAAAATGGCAAAAGAGCTATATCACAGATGTAAAATGAATTAGCTGAAATGAGAAAATTCAAATTAATTCAAATGGAAATCTCATAGAACATAAATATGACATTATTTTACTGTCATTCGGGGGGCTAGTCAGCCGAAATCTCTTCATCACCTGTGTTTGACTTTAAGATTTTCAATATAGATGCTTGATCAGTGATTAAAATATGACAGTGGATGTCCTGTGAGACAGTGGAGTACTTTTCCCATTTTCTTTAAATTGTTTCCAACAAAGATTTCTTCACCCATTAAGCCAGCATACTGAACACATGAACAGAGGCAAGTCATAAAGGCAGCTATTTCAGAAACTACTCTTGGTTCCTGACATGTCAACTGAAACTCTTAGCCTCAGTTTACGCAAACATAAAATTAAAACATGACACTCAGATAATATTTATTAGGTCCATGAGACTATGCTCAACAAGTGGTTAATCACTGTTTATATAGCATCCCTGTCATTTATCAACATTTTGGGGACCTTGATCCCTTTGAGAATCTGGGGAAAGTTGTGGATCAAGCACCTTCTTTCTGTTGAACTCAGTGTCAGCTAGTCAAGAGCAAACCAAATCTGCCTGCATCTTCCACAGGTCACAGATGGTCTGAAGCCCTTGACCAACTCCATATCAACAATTCCCTCATTAGGTGACAAAGAAGGGCTTCTCTGAGACAGGCTGAATCATATGGATAAGGTATATATATATATTTTTTTTTTAAGTTCTAGGTAATTCTATGAGACAATATTTTCAGTATATTTTACTCTCCCTAATAGCAACATATTCACATCAGATATTAGAGTCTATAAATATCTCTAAGAAAAAAAAAAACTCTACATTTTTTTCCAGAGACCTATTTCCCTACCTGAAGTCTTGAATAATAAAACGATCTTTGACATAACCTGTAATTTTTCTTCTTCTTTATGGTTTGACTACCTGGAGTACCTATATTTCAGCATAAATTTCCCTATGGGAACTGAGATGAAAACTTAGAGGAGAAATAAACTGATTAATCCCATTGTTCTTCAGCCCAGAATCCTCTTTTGTGACGTCTGAGCATGAATCACCATTCCCTGGTGTAACCTGGCTGATACGCACAGATCAGTCTTCCCCGGATCTCTGTGCAGTTGCCGCCATTGTAGCAAGTGAGGCTGGTCTTCTCATCCCCACAGATCATTGAGGCTAATCTTGGGTGCCGAGAGAGATAAAGGAACCACCACCTCTGTTCATCTTGCTCATTTCATTCAAGAAAACTCTTGTAAGAGTTCAAGTACATAGTCCAAGTCAAATTCATTGGTTGTGGGCTGGCTGAGTTTCAAATGCTTCATGGTGCTCCATGCTACAAGAATTGCTTTCTTGGTGAAACTCCTGCTAAGGTGCTGTAACAAGGTGGCTATTCATCTCCCCTGTCTATACAGCATCCATCCGTGAGACAAGATCTGTGCTATGGGGTGGCAATACATTGAGAGGTGGCGAGAAACTCAAAATAACTAAATCAGCTGCCACTTTGCTAATAAACAGAAGCCATAGGAAAACTGCATGTCTATTAAGGTCAGAAAAGCAAAGACAGCGTTCTGATACCCACATATGTCTGCGATTTCTCTGTTGGCTTTCAGAGCTGAACTCCTGTTGCCCTGCCTACACTCGCCACTCCCCATAACTAATAATTCATAGCTTTGGCAGAATATGGGCCAAATACTGGAGGTGGTTTGTATGCTGCACTCAGGGTAAATGCATGTGAATTCAGAGAGTGACTTTCTGGCCAAACAACGATGCTCTATAGATTAAGGAGCCCTTCTAAAAGGCAGAACACAGAGTTAGAGACCAAGCAGAACTTTATTTGCAAGACAAAATCCATTTTTTTCTCATAACAATATATATATTTTTATGAGGTAACATTGGTGTTAGACATTTTATGATGTGGAGGTCTAGGCTCATACATCTTCAGATGGTTGTTATCACCCCACACCCACCCCAAGGTACCCACAAATCTCCATCATAATTCCAGTGGTTTGAAGAGACTGATATAAGGATGCTGTTGAAGTATTTTGACCCACTCTGCATGAATGTGGCATTTGATATATAAATATTCAGGAAATACAGCAAAAATTGAATTTTCTCCTATTGGTATATACTACAATAATAAATTTACATATGAGGGAACTAGCCTGTTTTATATTTCATCCCATAAGAGCTAATCAATTAAACTTTAAATGAAAATATTGTAAGGAATTTTCAAAAGATCCCAAAATGTCAAAGAGCTTTGGAAGAGGTCAGTTAGCAATGCAAATATAAAGCTTTGTGTATATCTTACGTTGAAACAATTTTGGAATCTCATTAGAAGTATTTTTTTAATTGCTCAACATCTCTAGTAATAAGGGAAATGCAAATCAAAACCACAATGAGATACCACCTTACACCAGTAAGAATGACCCACATCCAAAGAATGGGCAACAAGAATTGCTGGCGAGGATGTGGAGAGAAAGGAACACTACTACACTACTGGTGGGAATGTAAACTAGTTCAACCACTTTGGAAAGCTGTGTGAGGACCCTCAAGTTAATGAAAATGGAACTACCATTTGACCCAGCAATTGCTCTCTTGGGAATCTACCCAAAAGAGACCTCAATGTGGGTACAAAAGGGACACCTGTGCTCGGATGTTTACTGCAGCACAATTTATAATTGCAAGGACATGGAAGCAAACAAAATGTCCAAAAACAGATGACTGAATAAAAAATTTGGTATATATGCACTATGGAATATTACTCATCAATTAAAAACGACAAATCCGACAATTTTATAACAACATGGGTGTACTTAGAAGAAACCATATTAGCAGAAACAAGTCATAAAGAAAAAGACAGAAACCAAATGGTTTCACTAATATATGGGATATAGTAAAAAAATAAACAAAAGACGAGGAAAAGTCAAAACAAGCTAAGCACCAAACTGAAGTGCACAACTTTGAGCAGGAGGGAAAGGTGGAGGGAATGGGGGGGGGGTAAACCCCTGGGATTACAATGTTGTGAAATTTATATATATATATATATATATGTATGTATGTATGTATATTTTGGGAGTATAAATCTTTGAGAACTTGACTGATGAATTGGGCATAAAATATACTGGAGAACTAGTTACTGTAGCATACATGTTTATTTTACTTATTCCAATCACTGTGGCAATACTGTTAATTTGGTTCCTGAATGTCTTTTGCTTTGAAACAGGCCAGTTAACTGATGACAGAGGAGTTGGTTAACTCATAAGTGACACCTTACAGGAATGTCAAGACTCAGAACCAACATTGTGCCCTGCTTGCCCAGGCTCTGAACAGCAGTAAATGGTATGGAGATAAATACATCTTTTACAAGTATGGATATTCCTGCTAGGCTATTCATCCACTTACGCTACCACTTTTGTTGTGTGATGTCTGCGAACTGCCAACCCATACTCCAGGTGTTCTTGTGAAAATTCTAGAATGTATTGCTTGTTAATAAAAATTCTCTCACCTCCCCATAATAACCCAGTTATTTAGTGAATCTAAATTTTGTATAAGTTAGAAAAACAATAATATGTATTTATTTATGTGGAAACAGTGGAGCAGTGTGACTTAGGAGTAAACCAGTCATTTTACTTCTGTGTATATAACATGAATTGGAGGTTAGAACTAAACTAGAACTAGAATATTACTTTTACTTTCATAGTTTTAGAAAAAAAATTGTGAAATGTGCTTAAAAAAAAGATCACTGAGTGTTTTAATGAAACACTGAAGACTATGTGAAGGACCTGATTATCTGATTCTTCAGTGTATATGCCTTATGTTTGTTTTTAAGCTATTTTTACAGTTCTGTAAGCTACAGAAACTTATTTTAATACATATAACTATTTGATTATTGAAATGCAAATGGATTTGTAGTGATGAAACTGTCACATTGTAGAAATCATTTCAAATAATCAAATGTTCATTTTGGTGATTTCAAATACTAAATTTATAGAAGGTACAAACTTCTAGTTGTAAAATAAATGCTATGAGGATATAATGTAAAGCATGGTGACTATAGTTAATAATACATTTCCGACTTAAAAGTTACTGAGAGATTAGATATTAAAAATTCTATGATAGGAAACTAGTTTGTAATTATGTATGGTTGTGGGTATTAACCATTAAATCATTTTGTAATGATCATTTTTCAACATAAACAAATACTGAGTCATAATGTTGTATACCTGAAACTAATATAATACTATGGTCACTCATACCTCAATAAAAACATTCAAGTCTTGTTGCCCTATAAGATGATAAACAACTGCATTATTAATAAATTTACTTCCTCCTCTCATCTATACAATAAATATATATATGTATTATAAAATAAAGAATTATGATGCATAAAAGCATATATAATTTGATTATCTCTTGAACTGGTTTTTGTATTCAATGATTCCTCATTATTTAACAAGTTAAATAAATTCATCAAAACATTTTTGTCTATATTTGAGGATCATGATTTCACCTTTTGGAAACAATACTTTAACTCAGCCTCTCTAGGGTTTTACAAGCTTGACCAGCCTAAAAGCCTAAAATAACCCAGGAGACTGGCACTGGGCTCGGAGTCAGGCTCCACCAACACTCCAACTAAGCTTCTATGCTGATGGCAGATGTGTTTGCTTTCTGAGGCTCTGGGACTGTCAAACTCTGGGCTACAATTCATGAGACATATTCTAAGAAACATGGCTGAAAAAAAACACTTTCCTTAAAATCTGGTCCAAACACTACCATTCTTTCTTCTCAAACATCATGGCCATTGAGATCCTGTCTTACATCCATGACTGAATTGTCATGGAAGTGACCAGGTCTGCACCTTCCCAGCATTGATCCTTGTGCACATTGAGGAGCACACTCACCACTGTGACAAGGGGAATGTTGAACTGAGCTTCAAAGACCCAGCTTGAGGTGGACTTTACTCACCTGCAAAACCTTCCTGTGAAGTTTCCAACACAGAGGCAAGAATAGCCATTGGTGTCATTGATGCAGGTTGCCCCATTGGCACACTGGTGACTCCGACAATTGTCCAGCTCTGCTTCACAGTTCACACCAGTGTATCCAGGATCACACCTGCAGTGACAGGTAGCTACACCATGGGAGCAGTTACAGTGGAGGCAGGGGCTTGAAGAACATTCATCACCTTGTTCACAGTGTCTCCCTGACATTCCCTGAGAACAGGAGCAGTGATAAGAGCTAAGATATCTTCACAGTTCCCTCCATGCAAATAGGAGTTGGAGTTGCAGGCATTTAGTGGCAAACAACCAGTGACTGTGGAACTTTCAGAGATTTTGAGAAACTGTTCTTTCTGCGGCTTATTGATGAAACCATGTACTCTTTCAAAATAAGAGAGATACATGCCACTAATTTTTATGGTGCTTAGACACCCTTGTGGGCCTTGCCTACTGTTGTTAGCATGGTTCCCTACATAAATGTCTGTATTATATTTAAAAAAGTTGAGGCTTCCAGTAGCAACTACACTGGTCACAAAAGGTGTTTGCTGTTCATTTCCATTTGCCGCCTGAATGCCTGGGCCAAGGGGTCTGTCATGGAGAAAGTCACTGGCTGCAAACTTGTCAGACTCAGCATATCAAAACTGTTGCCATTTTGCAACTGAAATAGTAATCTGGAATCTTGAATCTACTATTAAAAAACTCAGGCTCTTTCTCCACATGTAATATCACCATATTTGCATCCCTTGTTCTGAAACCAAATGTGATATTGGTCAGATCTCTGGTATTATTCCCTTTATTCCTGAATAGTACTCCACTGCTTTGTGCATTAAAAACACCATTTGCAATACCTAAGTACAGAAATAAATACTGTTAATAATGATGTAAAAAGTATCTATATGCAAAATAATAATTAAATAAATCAAAAAGATGTCTCTTCAGACAAAGTGTCCTAGTTGCTAGACACTAAACCCTGATTCTATAGATTCTAGAATCATCATGTCTAGACATTGCTGAAAACATAAGAATGATCTCTATGACCAAAAAGGTTTGATTTGATGAAAAGCAAAAAGAAACTCAGAGTTTCTCTGAAGACACAAGGAAGTAAGAAAATGGGATGACAGTGATAAATGGGGAGGAGGGTCAAAGGAAATAGGAACAAAGAGATTTGATAGGGTGTTTATATGCTGATGGAAATACTGATAATCACCGGGACAGATAAAAATTTTAGCGGTAAACACTTTGAGTTAGGGGAAGAGACTGAAATCCAGTGTAAACCTAAAGTGCTGGCCACAGACTAGACTGTTATTTCAAATGAGAGAGATTATAAACAATTGAGTGGTTACTATTTAGGTACTAAATAACATTTGGGGAAACTTTGGTAGCACTGAAAATGGGCAGGAAAATCTTTCAGAATGAGGCAAATACAGCAAACATTCATGTAGAGCCTAATGTGCTTGATTCCTTATGATAATAATCACTCACATTTATCTACCTGTAAGATAGATATTTCATCCCTAGGTTTCAAAGGCAGTTTCATATTATGGAGATTTTGTCAGTTGCCTGAAGCAACGTAGTTAATAAATGGCAGTGTATAGCACATTTCTTCAGAATTCCCAATAACAAGAAAAGAAAATCAAATAGTACCTGGTTGTTCAGAATTACATGATCAAAGATTTAAATTTGGTGTTACTATGAACTTCATTTCCCATCCAGAATCCCAGGGGCAGAAGGAAGCATGAGGCTCATTAGATCTTGTTTATTAGAGGAATCATATTAGGTTTGAGATATGATCAGTTAGGGGGAAAAGCAAGTTTCTTTAGTAAAGTTTTTTTTTTCTTTTTTGCCTTTTTTTCACTGAGGTACCTCATGGAAAAACTGGAAAGACTTACTTTATGGGGATTGGGGGGTAGTTTGAACTTTACCTCCATTCAAATCCTTGAGGCACCAACTGGCACTGGACTCTGGGAAGGCATAGGCTAGCTCACACCACTGAACTTCCTCACAGGCCTTCCCAGCTGTGTTTGCAGGGCAGGAGCACGAGAAGTCATCCCGGAGGGAATAGTAAATATCACCATTGTGACAGCGGTTGGACTGGGCAGAAAAGAATTGAAAACTATAAAAACCATTGGCAACAAAAGATAAAAATGGTGACAACAAGATCTCATATTTTTAACTGCTAATTTCCTACACATTTACAGTTTAAATTTCTTAACTCTTATCAGTCAATTTGTAAATAAAATAAAATTTACTGTTACCATTGCCAACCCTTTTTTCAAAGAAAAAGAGGGAAAGAGAAAGGAAGAGGTGGGATAGGTAGAGCAGAGGGGAGGGAGAGGGGGGTAGAGGGAGAGGAGAGGAGGACAGAGAAAGGAAGAGAGAAAATGGAATTACGAAAATTGATCTATACACAAGAAGGGTTTGAAAAGGTATAACAATGTTCTCTGTAATTTAAAAATTACTGGGCATTTTAAGTTATATTTGATATTAAGATATATTTGATGTAGAGATTATACCCTTGTTTTACCAGTAAAGAAACTGATGTGCTTTCTGTTGACCAAGATCCTGTTACAAGATCACTGAAGTTCAGAGCTTGTTTCTTAGTCCGGATATTGTAACAACTACTATCACCTTGCCCCGCTGTTCTGCCTTTGAGGCAAAAATAGTATTATTATGAGTTTTCAATCTTTCCTCACAAAGTATTCAGAATAAGAGTATTTATTTATTTATTTTAGAATAAGAGTATTTAAAAAGAAATTTCTGAAAGTTCAGACTGTATTCATCCCAGCTCTATTATAAACATATGCTGTAGGTTAGTTATACAGCCCTTCCAAATAGCAGTTCCTTATCTGTAGATAACAAGTGCTTGATAAAATTCCTGCCTTACACAGTCACCTTTCAACAAAATCAAGTGGCTTGAGCCACGTGAAATAGGTCCTGGCACTTTGTAGTAATGTGGCAATGATTTGTTTTTGTGTGTTTAGAACCAAGCCCCATCTATGGTGGAAACTCAATAACTATTCAATAGATATAAATGTATTTGCTTCTTTTGCTTTGGAAGGTCATGCAGAGTTGACAAATTCATATATTTATAGCTTTTAGAAGGGCACACAAAATACATAGTCAATCATGGTTTCTGCAAAATTTCATTTCAGAGAATTTCAAATCCTACCAGGGTGTTTTCTCTTGGTGATTTACTAGAAAATTTAAAAATGGTTGTTGATCATCTAAGATAATGTTGATGTATCTTCCAAAAAAATTTAATTCAGCTGAAACTCTGGGGTATCCTTAAGAGTTTGCGAGTTAAAATAGTGGGGTTTTTTTTTCAGGAAATTTTAATATTTTGGGAATAGAACATGTAGCTGGATTTACTTTGATTGGTGAAACAGACTTTATAGGTCAATATAAATCCTTCTATCTTGCTGGAGAAATATTGATGAACTATTTCTTTATGACCAAAAGGTCAATAATATAAGTTTTACAGATAAGAATGGTTATGATGAGTTATCTGTTTAATAAATTACAATAGGGACATTGTTGGTCAGAAAAGTCCTACCTTGCACATGTTGTCTTCAGTACAGTCTTGGGTCACGTTGGCAAGAACTGGATTATGAGATGACTTATTACTTGACTTATTACTTGAATAATAAGAATTCCAGGTTTTGGTTGTTTAATCTTAGATCTTGGATACAGCCTTTGAAGAATCCACCACTAACTTCAGTCACTTGTTTTTCTGGCAGGCCACCGATGTAGAGTCTATCTCCTCTTTGAATTTTCCATGTGAAAGCAGAAATAAATCCTAAGAGTTGCAAAGACTGATACAGTTCAATTTTCTTTGGCTTGAATTTCAAAGCTATCAAGTGAAAATTTCCATCACTTAGAATAAATTTTCCTATAACTTGGGAGTATCTGGGCTCACCATCACTAGTCTGCCATCCTGTAGCCAGACATGCATGTGCTGATATGTACTGTTTTCCAGAGACAGAAGTAAGCCAGAAGGTTGATGTGTTCAAACAAACATGGAAAGGGAGGATTTTTTCCCCATAGCTCTTGTCAAGATTGAAAACAGCATATCCAATGGAGTCATCTTGACCAAATCTGCCTGCCACATACTCTTTGATATTAAAACAGAGGAGAAACAAAGTAAGAAGGAGTAGATGATGAAATTTATCTTAAGATGAAAATATACACACATGCATGTGTGTATACATATATGTATGTATACATATATGTATGTGTGCTTGTATGTATGTATGAATACGCTTGTATGTAGGACAGGTGTATTCATTGAAATGATAACTTGCCCTGATTTTCTGAACTTCTGAGTTTATTCTGAAAATAAGCACATACTGGTTTATAGATTATTTTTGAGTCCCACTGATCATCAAATAAAATGAAAACAACTTTATGTTGATAAACTTGTGAATCTCTCTATCACTGCCCTAAAAATGCATGTTTTAATGAGTCATCAGACACTATTGCACTGGAAGAAAGTTAGAGGGTGAGGAATCTTCTTGCAACATCTGTAAGCAGACTATTCAGACAAACATATTCTTTGCTATTTGAGGGCTGATGACATTAAGCCTAATTATTCCTTATAAAGAAAAGAAATCAAGTTAGGTTTCAAATTCTCTTTGGAGTCTGATACCCCTTATAACAATGAAAGGCAAAGCAAATTGAACAAAGGAAAAGGTGGAATCTTCCTTTGATAGTCAGGGTCAAAAGGGAAGATATGAGAGACTAAAAAATAGGTGCAAAACTGAGTAATGAATTCACTCAGCATTTCCTGTGATCAGAGGAATTAACCATGTACTGCATGGCAATGTAATCAATGTGTACTTCCTCAGGAAAAGTCTTGAGATGTATAAATCTGGACCATGACCTTCAGGAATGTTGATGATATAGTATGAACAAAAGTGCTTGTCTTCACAATGCTTGTGTTATAGTTAGTGGAGCCAATCCAGACACAGATAAAGAAGACACACACAGTATATCAGGTGGTAGTAGTTTCAAATCAAGCAGAGAAGGGAAATAGGAGTAGCAGAGGGGTAAGAAGAGGGTGAAACACAGCAAAGAAACTGACAAAACTACATCAAAGCAAAGCCTAAAAATATAACTACAGAATTGTGGCTAATAGGGGGGAGGATGGGGAAGGGAACAAAATTGGGAGAGGATCACAGTTAAAGGATATGGGTGCTGTGGGGCACATGGAGTGTGGTGATATACAAATGAATAGATTTGAATCTATTCTCCTGGGTCATATACAGTGCTGCAAACTAATAAATTCTGTGTGTTGATACCATCTCTGCTCATAAATTCTTTCTTCACTAGGTTCTCTTCCTATCTGTTTCCTTTCTATTTCTATTCATCTTCTTTTACCTCCAAATGTCCGGTGTTTAGGGGCTCAGTTCCTGGATGTCTACATACACATACAAATAAATTCCTCTGTAATTTAAAATGGAGTAATCAGGGAAGAACTTTCTGAAAAAGTAATATTTGAAGAAACTGAGATGTTATTGCAAAAACTTCAAGAGAGAGACGATGGTAGCCTGAACCAGTGGTAATGGTGAAGATAGAAAGAAGTTGTCAGATTTTTGAAACAGTTTGTAGGTGCAACTGACAGGATTTTCTTAGAGCAAGTTCATCTCTAATGTTTTCATCTCAAGTAACTAGAAGCACTGGATTTCCATTTTCACTGATGGAGGAGAAGAAAGAACAGATTTAGGGGAACCTCAAGATCCATATTCAATGCAGTATTCAGGTGGAAATGTCAGCAGTTTGACATAGACATTCTGGGCTAGCTACAAGCATTTTAAGTTGTCAGTGCATATGTGCTTTTAAAGCCACAAGAGTAGATGAGATCATGAAGACAGTCAGTGACAGAGATAGTAAGATAGCAAGAAAAACAGAGATCCAAAAACTGAGCCCCTAAACACCGAACATTTGGAGGAAAAGAAGATGACAAGAAAGGAACCAGTAAGATAGGAAGAGAACCTAGTGAAGAAAGAGTTTATGAACAGTGATAGTATTCAACTGTGTTAACATGCTGAAAGGTCAAGTAAGAAGAGGCCTGAAAACTGACCACTGGGTTTTGCAACCTAGAAATCACTGAAGAACTTTATGAGCATTTGTGTCAAAGGAATCACTGACTTCCCTTAACATCCCAATCCTAAATAGAAATAAAAAGCAGACCTCATCAGATTTAAAAGCTGTCACAGGGTCCAGTTGAAGTTTGGGCAAAGGTAAGACATATTTTAGTTTAGTTGAACTATAGTGAAACTCACTTAGGCAATCATCAGTGTTTGAAGACCTCCTGCACAAAAGGTGATATTTTCAGAACTGATTTGATTTCCTACAGGAACACTGCATTTTGAATCTGCATTTGGAGACCACCTGCTCCAGGCAACTACAGGTAGCTTTCAAAGTGTACTGTTAGATAAAATAACCCGTTTGAAGAGGTTAACATCTCTGAATAGACCACAGCACTTTCATATGAGATAAAATGCTTAATAAGAAAATGTGACTCTTGAAGCTCCTGAGGTTTGAGAATATGCACAGAATCACTCACCCTCAGGGGCGGTGGGGGTCCCCGCTTGCCATTCCAGGATGCCTGCAGCATCACTTTGTGGCTCCAGATTAAAAGACAGACAGAACACAGTGCTGTTTTTTCCTCAGAAGTTCAACTCTCCAGCAATCCCATTCTTCTTCAGAAATCACAAGCAAGGAGTCAGAGTGTATGATTTGCTACACGATTTTAAAAAAACATTTGAAGTCACAGAGGACTTGTCTGTGCCATGGGATGGTTCTCATAGGAAAGGATGATTTTTCACATCTGCCATTGTTATGACATGAAGAGCAATGAATAACAGATGAGAAATAACTTTGACAGGTTTGAATGGTAGCTGGACTGCAACAAAATGAAATCTAGGAAGAATAATTAAAAGGCTTAATATAGCTCATTGATTTAGAGAAAGAAGTAACAGTCTAGAACCATAATTGAAAATGATCCAAAATGAGCTAGTCACAGAATGTGTTTGCCAAAAGGTCACTGTGTTATTAGGGTACAAAAGAGAAGAACATTCTAGAATATTCTCTAGGATGAGGGAAGTTATAGTTTGTGTCTCTCTCCATTGTCAAGCACATCTAGGGATCAGATAAGCAGTTCCAAAGCAATCAAATCGCAGATAAAATGTCTGAGAACTAAGTCATGTGGGAATCATTAGAAGAGACTGGGTACAATTGGCATGTTAGAAGTGATGACTTGGATGGTACAAGACATGTTTCTTAAACAAGAAAAAGAGATGATAGATTTATATTATTATTATGGTTACATTATTATATTTATATTATTATTATTATGGTCTCATGAATTGCAGTACTATCAATGAATTAAAGCTGTAGATAATTGCATTTCACTCCAGTGTTAAGGAAACATGTTTAAGGGAATTTTTGGCAAAAGGAGTGAGTTAGTTATCTATTCCTGAAGGCAGACAAGCAGCCTGGCGCCGCTGCTTGTCCAGTTGGACAACTACACCTGCAGGAATAATTGTGTAAAAAATGTAGTTACAGAGTGAAGCCCCTTCCATATCTAAGAAAATAATTATAAACAGGTAACAATCTTGAAATACAGATGGATTACGAAAGAAGAAACACATGGCACAGCCAATATCCCATGAGTTACTGGAACACCCTTAGACACAGTTCTGGAACTAAGCTCTAGAAACAATTTTTAGAGCTCCCCTGATGGAGACATTTAGTTAATTTTTGAAGATTGACTTTAAAATACTGGAAACCCTATGGTCTTTCAGGCTTAGTCAGCTTATTCTATCCTCTATGTAATCTGCTTATCCACAGTGATGGGAGCCATGGAAGGAAACACTGAGTCAAGAATCAGATGAAGTTTGCTTTTGTTTTTTGTTGTGTGTTTCTCCTCCCTCTTAAATGCACATGTAAAGTGACAGGAAAAGTTCTCTTTACAGCTTGTGAGCATCATTTATTATGGGACTAAACTCCCCAACAAGCATTTCTCATAGTCAAGAGTATATGCAGAATATTTTAATTTTATGACAGAAGTCATATGAAATATAGAATTATCCTTCAACCTATGCCAAGACTGTTCAGAAAAAGATTTTCTACAGCTCCCTTCTAATAAAGATTTCTTTTGAAATCAAGGATTTTCATGAGGGTAAAACAGTGCAGGGGAATAAGGGAATGTGAGAGCCAGGTAACCCATCAGGAACTTGGTTTAAAAACTTTGCAATTTTTCCATGTAGGAAAAATAAACTAAAGAAAGCCAGGACCTACTGGATTGGAATCTCTTGAATCTATTTACCAGGACAGTTAGCATCACCATGGTCAGTATTAATCTCATGGGTCACTGAGTTAGAAGCCAGGTCAAATGAGTCAGCATCTGTTTGTTATTTTGTATATGTAGTAAAAATATTGCCCTGGGTCAATTAAATTTTCATCAAAAACTGAACATTGCCTCAGTATAATTTCCCTTTTCTTCTTAAAAAAAAATCAGAGCACAACTTGCCCTTCCATTTAAAATATTGCATGGAACTAGTAGATACCATACCTCATTGTCAAACAGGTTCATGATTTGCAATGAATATTGTGGCCAAGGATAAATTGGTGAATAGTTTCTAATAATTCTTAGCCATTCCTACATGCAATAGGGTATAGGCTAAGACTGGTTTTAATTTTGCTTCATATAAAGCAGAGAAGACTATTTACCAGATGTTGTCCTACTTTAAGTTACTTAAAATCTTGGGGTAAATTACAGCTGAACTTCAAAGCTGTCCATTGAAATTACTTCTCAGACATTTCCAATACATGATAGCAATAAAAAGAAACATATATATATATATATATATATATATATATATATATATATATTACTATCAGCAGCAATATTTGGAATGATTTTGGAAGTTCTGAGATACATTTCAAGCAGTGATTTGCTAGAAAAAGTAGATCAATTCATTTATGGCATCTGCCAAATATCAGTGCTATTACTGTCCATTTTCCCTATTTTTTCTTAAGACACTGAGGTAGAGTATCTGTTTTCTTCAAAGCAAGCCTGAGAAATGCACCTTTGATTCAAACTGGTGACTTATGAAAGTGCTCAACTTAAGCATGATTTTGGAAGTAGTGTGAATTTAGGTAGAATGACAAATGCTTGTTAAGAAACTCCTAAACACAGACATTGCTACTACTAGTTTCATGTCTAACAGTCCTTTTTCCCCCTCTAAAGATCATTTCTCTTCAAATGAGTCAGCATTTGTTTACCATGCATTTTGACAACAAACTTTTGACAGACAACAAATGGTAAAACTCTAAGAGCATTTTGTAAACACTAAGATGACAAACCACTTGGTTAGAAGCTATTGACTGGTTTATCTTCCCTGGTGTCCTACAAATCCACTCAAAATTAATCAATGCACATCAATAGCCTCTTCTTTTTCTTATCAGTAGGCCACCAGCTGAAGCCTGAGGGGGTCATATATTTCTGAAGAGGAAGAGGCAGAAGGCCTGCCTATTATGCTACTACTCTGCCCTGAGGCACAGAACCCCCAACACTGACTCCTCTCACCTCTCAAACAGTTCAGACGTTAGTATGGCCTATAGTAGTCACAATGGTAACTAAGCCACAGGTTGATGCAGAGTCCTCTGTTCTGACAAGGTTGGCTCGCACACCAATCCTTTCTCACACAGCCTGCCCTGACGTTTAATGACAAGTCAGGTGAAATGTTCTCCAGAGTAATGTGATTTGAATCCACTTTAATGTCTTGGAGACAGACTACAAAGGAAGGAGTGGGTGGAATGTTGTAGATATTAAGTAGAGCAACATCATTGCTGCTTGTTTCCACTGGCAAACCACCAAAAAAGGAACCCTGTGAAGCACATATTGATTGATGCTTTTCAAACAGAGAAGGAACTTTAATGATGCATTTCTCCACACAAGAAGTGTCCAGTAAAGCAAGGGTCACAGCCTCCTCTAAAAATGTCACTTCCGCAGAGTACCATTCTCCATCACTGGCATTTTGGGGAAGGTACAGGAGTATTTTTGACTTATTATTGACTTGGATTGATAAGAGAATGCAGCCACTGCATAACTCTAGCATTATAAACATGTCCCTGTCGCCTCGAAAAAGGCGAAGTGACATTGACTGCACAGTCTGAAACCTGAGGGTAATGTTGTAAACTGAGTCCTGGGCTGTGACTGAGTCACTTGGGACCCTCAGGAAGCTGTTGCCCTCAAAAGAAAATGTGGTGACATTCTCACACGGGGACCCAAGATAGCCAGGTAGACATAGGCAGCTGAATCCATGCCGGCCATTTTGGAAGTGAGGGATGCAGATTCCATTATTTACACACTGGTGATGTCTGCAGCCCACAAGGATATAAGAGCAATCCCTTCCTCCATAAAATGTTCCAGAATTGTTTTCAAATGGACAGTGGTAAGTATAATTCCCGGGCAAGTTCTCTCAAGTACCACCGTTTTGACATGGGTTTGAAGAGCATTCATCAGTGTCTTCTTCACAGTGGATTCCTGTTAAAAAATAAAGAGGAGGTTGAAATTATATAATGTGAGATTAGAAATGTAAGCTTCTGGTTTACAACCACTGTGGACTAAAGTTTGAATAGTTACCAAGGAAGTGAAAATTGAGTATATTATTTTGGATATATTGTGCAAAGAAATGTAATCATGACAGAATTCTCCTCCAGGAATAGATTATTTGCCAAATTCAGTTGTTGTCTCAAACTCTGGCATTGAATAACATAAAAACTACAAAAAATAAAGATAGTTCTTGACAGTGATGCTGGATATTTGGGAACTCCATTCTCAGATACTGTTTATCTTACCCTGGGCTGCTGATTTTACTCTACTCCACTTGCAAATAGAGATTTCTCTTCTGTCTTGTATTTACCGCTTCATAATTCCTAAAACCAAAGTTTTCTAGGCTCAAAGTCAGTCTAGAAAACTCTCACCAAGAGAGTTTCCAAAGTGGACTGAAAATTACCACCTCTCAATTCTAGTATAAAACATGAAGTCTATCATAGAGAATGTTTTATCTTCTCGTTTTGACTTCATTATCTTTTACCCTTTTGCTGACTCCATATCAAAGAAAGATATCTAATTAAAGAATTATTAGAATTCTTTTAATCCAAGAAACAAGAAGAAATATAACACCTTTAAAAAGTGATGGTTATTGCTTTTTTAGTGAGTTCAAATGAACAAATAGTGCTAACAAAAGTTGACATGTATAGCACTTTATGATTTCCTCAGCTCCTTCATTTACATTATGATTATGAATTTGTCCTTACTATAATCTCTGAGGTTTTCAAGGTAGATATTCTTAGCTGTTATTCATAGAAGAAATTGACCTTCAGAAAGAATGAAGTCTAAACTCCAAAATATCTCTACAACCTGGCTTGTAAGTTTTAAAATTAAATTCTGATACCTATAATAGATAATTTAGTTCATTTTCATTTATTATGTGGTATTATTTCCCATTTAACTCTATGCTTTAAACATGTATTTGAAAAATGTTAATCAGAAGGCTCATATTAACCATATTAGACTGAATCCTAGCAGGTTATATTCATTCACTTTCTGTGTCTTAGCCTTCTTGTTTATGGAATGGGAAAAATGCTAGCATTTACATTACAGAACTTTTAAAATGGTAAATGAATTAGTACATATAAGATGCTCATAGAGTTGCTTGATATATAAAAAGTAATCACTAAACTTTGGCTATTATTTACAAATAATAATCAAAGAATTACCTTAAAATGAAAAAGCAGTGAGAGAGACCATTTAGAAGGTCTGGGGATATGGAATGACCCACAATTTGCATAACTTTACATAAGCAGAGATTTATTTATTTATTTGGGCAGCATATTAGTATAGATTGTGCTCTATCTGCAGGAAGTAAAAATGTGTTTTACTTACCGATGTTAGACCTAAACTACAGCACAACATCTAACTTACACCTGGAACTTGGCCATTAAATTTTGATTAATGATGACCTTCACAAAACAAATACAATTTTATAAAGCATTTAATTGATCTAATGGAAAGCCCAAAATTTGTGCATATACATAAAAGACATAGGTACCGAGTGTTAGTCTTTGACAACCACTGCCATTTATGTAACATGCATTTACAACCTTGACAGGATCCTATTGTACTTATATGTATATATTTTTTTTGGATGACTTTCATACTAAAGTTATTAACCTAGTCATATTTCAGACACTATGAGAAGAGTGGATATAGTATAATCTTAGAACTTCCCATAACACTTTCATAATGTTGAGCAGGTATTTATGTGCTCTATAATGCTTGATAAATTGAAGATAAACTAAACTGCACTGTTAATTGCTTTTAACTATCCTAATAGGTACAAAGAACTAACACAGGAAATATGAGCTCCATTCTCAAGGAGTGTTACAAAGCAAGATTAATTACTTGTGTCTGTGAACAGTTTGAACTTTTATATTAAAAGATATTTCACTTGAATTTAACTTCTATAGGATTTCAAGGGAAATATTATTTAGCAAGTACTTAACTAATTAAGAGGGATGTTGAATAAAAAGAAAAAAAAACCTCCCAATGTGCTTTTAAACATATTTAATGTGAGGGGGGAAAGTAGCATTCTCTACTTTTGGACATAATATCTAACAGACCACAAGGCTTTTTTGTTCATTTGTGAGTACCATCCTCATGAACATCTTCAAAAAGTCCATAGCAATTAGAATAGCCAGTCACAAATAATGATTACAATTTCTATGCAGTTTAGAATGAATCTTTCTTAATCTGCTAAGACAACGTAAGGCTTTCTTGAAGCAAACCTTGGAAGTTTTCTTCCCTTTCATTTCTCCTTGTCCTTTCAACAGCTCCAGAACTTCAGCCTTAGAACAGTCTAGAAAGTTTTCACCTGGCTTGTACCGACATAGAATGATTGATCCATGATCTCTGAGCATGGCAGGTGCTTCAAGTTGATGTTTGTTCTTGGGCCTTCTCTGCTCTGTGCTCCAGCTGAGATGCCAGAGACCTATGAGACAGACAAGCATCTCTGTCCAGCTGCTCTCACCTCTTCCCTATTGATTTTCTGAGGTCGACTGCTTCTCCACTAACTCTCTCTGTCAGGGTTCTTTCTCCTTCTGACAGGGACTATTCAGCAGTATCCCATTTACACTGACTACTGACTGATACTTTTACCATGGTTTTCCCATCTGGAGCTCAGAATTCATGTGCCTTTGACCTATGTTTGGAGGGGACACATTTACTTCCCAGCATGTCACAGCAGCCATTGTTTCCACTTTCTGCAACCCCAGCTTTCGAGTCACACACTTTTATTTTGGGATTCTCAAACAGGTGGAGAATTTAGCATAAATTCCCCATTTTTTCATCTCTTCAAATTTAGGTGAGACTGATATTCACTTTGGACTATAGAAGACCAATACTGAATCTCCTCTCACTCTTCTTGGGGTGAGGATGTAGGTTCAAGCCTAAATTTGAGGGGCGGGGTACAACTCACAGTAAATTTACAGGCCTTCAAGTAGCCACTTAAGAATTTTCATATACCTTTGAAATCAGTAAACTTTTTAAATGCCTTAAACCTGTTATCTGTTTTTATTTTGACATTCTTCATATACAGTCTGTCATAATTCACTTTGATACCTATCACTAACCATATGTTGACTTTTTGTTGAAAGTTTGATTTATGTTACCTCAATTTCATAAAACATCTCTCAATGCCCTACTTTCATAGAGGATTTTGAGCGGCACAATGTATAAGGGCCATAACTGGACTCAAGATACTTACAATATAACAACATCATAAAGTACATTGTAATTCTTGAAAATGCACTGAACTTAACATTCCCAATGAATATACACTATATAATAATTATAATATATAACTAAGATAATATGTGAGGATCAAACTCAGGGACATTAATTTTAGAAAACAGGTACTGAAGTAAGAGATAATTAAAAATCTTTACCTATGAAACCTAATGTTTTTAAATAAATCAAATTGATTGCATCTCTACTGTGTGTGAATAACTGCGGGTAACTGGGGTAATAATTGGTTTCTGCCCTCAATGTGCTTAATAAAGAAATCAGACAAATTTGTGAAAACTTAAATGACATTGTAAACCAAGAAAATGATGAAAAAATATCATTAAAACAGTAATAATTCTAAACAGAGTGTATAAAGAATAGCTGCGCTCATGCCCATAAACTTCAGCCTATGAAGCGGCTGGGGCTGGGGATCGCGGTTTGAGTCCCGCCTGGGGCCGGTAGCGAGACCTAGTTCCAAAAAAATAGCTGGGTGTGATAGCATGCGCCTGTAATTCCAGCTACCTGGGAAGCTGAGGCTGGGAATTGCTTGAGTCTGTGGTACCCCGGGCAATGAGAGCATGCAGTTCCACGGGCAAAAATAGCGAGACCTCGTCTCAAAAAAAAAAAAAAAAAAAAGAATAGCTACCCCACGGTCACTGAAGAGAGACTGTCCTCAAGACGAGCTAGTTCGGAAAGGTTTTATCAAGAGAAGTTTGGTAAGTTTCTACATGTGGATCAGATGGACAAAGAGGTATGGCGAAGTAACCAAATAAACAAGTAACTCGTCAGTCAGAAGGCAAGAGACATTTAGAGGTGACAGAGAGTTTGGCGATACAGCTGACATGGAGGATTTATGTAAGAAAATCAAGTTAGAAAGATCAATGAGAGCTAGATAAGAGAAAGTCTGGGAATTTAAGGTTTTTATTGTGCTATTAGTATTTACTTCTCTGTTTACTTTATTAGGAAGGAAACAATACTATTAACTGTTGGATAAATGTCCATATGATATTTCATAAAGATGAATGCTACAGGGATAGGTAACTGAGTGAGGTTGGAAGGAATGAGAGATAGAAACACCTACTGAACACCCATCAGAGTAATCCACACCTAAGTTTATCAGAGTCTGAAACTAGACATTGGTTTCTAACAATTTAGAGTAACCTTTCATTTATCTTAGGTCAGTCAATAAATACAAATGGCAATACTTTACTAACTGGTGCTTACTGTATTTTCTGATAATTCTTCACATTTCACATTGACCTTTCATAAAATAACCACCAAAAACTTGATTATATATTTCTTCTAAATATAAACAGAGATTTTAAATTTTAACATCATTTAAAAAAAGACAAAAAGGGTATTAACACATATATTACAGTCACTAGCCCAAAGAAAATAATTAGAATTAGATTTTAAAATTAGAATTACAAGTACTAATTTATGCTTTGCCTTGTTTAAAATAATTTCTATTGATATTTCCAATGTAAAATAAGGTCAGACATATTTATTTGATAAGCTCAGAAAATTGAAACTTCTTTTATTGGTGGTCTAGGTGGATCTGTAAAGAACAAGATCTGCTGTCACTCAAGATAAAAGGATTAGGAAATATTTATGGGATTACCTGTGTCAGTCATTTTAATTGGGTATTTTAGTTGACAATAGAATTAGTTATTTATGGCCATATATTTATAGTATGAGGTTTATTACTTGAAGTTTACTGTTATTTTATTTATCTGAACTCTAAAATTTACCTAAAAGCTATCACTTCATTTTATTTGCCTAAAATTCTTTTAGGTTACTATATTATTCTATGATTACATTCCAAAAAATTTTCATCTAAACAAATTTCACCATTGGTGTATCACTTATTTTAGTTAATGTCAGTTACACTGGCTATTAAAATGACTCGCTGTAATTTTCACTTTATGTAAAGTCACAAGCAGTAAAAATATCTTGTGGGAAATTATATCTATGAAAGATTACATACAATTAAGTAAGCTTTGCTTTTCTCTATTTTAAATGGTTTAGGTTTTTCTTTATTTTAATAAATTTAAACCCAAGAAAAAAATAAACACAAAAGTACTCAGTTGTATTATTTATTTTACTTATTATTTTCAATAACTTTTACTTAAAAGTTCTAATTTTCACTTGATAGTATTATCTGCACTATTGTTAACATTACTTATTATATAAATAAAAATCTTCAACACTGTAACAATGGTATCAATAAACTTATACAAGTAATAAGAAAAGAGTGTTACCTATGAAGAGTGCCATTAAAATGTGAAAACCAAGTATCCTGGTTCCAAACATTTTTCTATGGAAAGATATCCATCCAAACACCTACTAGGTTGAAAGAACAAGTTTTTGATAATTTGCACAATTTCCAAAATTGTGGGCTTCCTTTTCATTGTCACCTTCTATATTCACGTAGAGGGTCTCAGGACTTAGCATGATTTTTTTCCTCCCAAGCTTGATCAGTGGAACTTAGTGTAAGACGTGTCCATTTGTGCTGCTCGCCAAGTCAACTGTTCTAAGCTCTCTGCCTACCTAACTTTGTGCTTCCCCTATTTAAGTGACACTCACAGGTTAACATTGCAACACTGAATATTGACATCATGTGAATGAGTTTTGAAGAACCTAAACAAATGAGTTTTGAAGAACTTAAACAAAGATTGTCATTTTGGTAACTTTCATAACCTGGTTATGAAAATCAAAATTTGATTTTATTTTTCTTTTCAAAAATGGAAATGCTGTTTTTAAATTGTTTTAATTTTTCCCATTTTGCTTTTAACTACTTTTGAAGAATAGTTAAGAAATCCATGACAATTTCAAATTTGTTGAATATCTATACACAGAATAGAAAAGGAAAATGCAGGATCTTTCATTAAATTTAACAGAGCTGTGACAAGAGTTATTTGTGAGATGCTTTTGGAGCTAAATTCCACTTCCTATGAAAGAATAACTGTGCTCTAATTGTCTTTAATACAATAGTATTTGATTTTATGCAACAGGATAATATAGGTGAGGTGCTTGAAGGCATATCTGAATTTTTCTTTTTCCTTCTCTGAGAGAGGCACCTGAGAATTCGAAAGGTTTTACTTTGCCAATGTAGGCCAAGAAGTCTCAGAAAACTACCACAGTACCCAAAACTGTTGCCATTAAAATATTTTCTTTAGGCTAAGAACGTGTCTCTTAGAGACCTCAGAAAAGATAGAAATGAAAACATAATACTTTATATATATATAGAAATACTGATATAATTTTCATGGTAATCACCAAATACAGAACAGATACATTTAGAAGAAGGAAAGAAGAAATGGAGAGAATGATCAGGGAAAACCATCTTAATGAAAAGGCAAGCAGAAACATATAAAAAAAGAAATATCAAGAAAACAGACAACAAAAGATAGAGTGGTAGTAATTAAACCCCATATATTAATAATCACTCTAAATGTGAATGGTCTGAAATCAAAAGACATAGAGTTGCCTAAGAAGCAATTTCCATCTATATTATACAGGGGTCTTATATCAGACCCAAAGACCAACAGAGACAAAGTGAGCAGTCTTACAAACCAATATGACAATAAAAAGCAGGAACAACTATTCCTATATCAGGTAGATTAAGCTTTCAGCCAAAAAGGTAATTAAGAACAAGATGGAGACTATATATTGAGAAGGGGACAATTCATTGAGAAGATATAACTATCATTAATATTTTCACACAAAACACAAGTGCACCTAAATACATTGAACAATTTTTAATAGATATGCAAGAAATTAAGAGCAACACAACAACAATAAGAGTGGTATTAACATACCACTGACATGGTCATCATCCATATTGAAAATAAAGGAAACACAATGAATGAACATACAAAATCATGGATCAGACCGTTTTAAAAGATATACACGTGCTACCCACTCCCAAAGAAAATAATATACGGTTGTCTCAAGTGGAACATTGTTAATGTTAATCTTCAAAATATACATCAGTGGTGATGTGACTTGCACAGTTTTGCCTGGTTCTGGGACTGTCACTGTGATTAGTGCCATCTAAGGGATACTCTCTCTTGAGCCCTAGATTTGCTCACAAAATATTTGTATTATTTTGAATCTTTTAGGAAAAAGAGTTATAAAATATAGACTGCTGTTGGCAAAGCTAATTTTAGTAAGCTGATGTGAAATCACAACATGAGGGAATTTCTTTAAAAAAAAAAAATGATGCTTGTCCTGGAAAAAAGCAGATACCAGGTCACATCAGAAAGGTCTTCAGTTGACTGAAAGACCATCTCATGAACTTTCATGCCTCATTTGGTCCCACTAGGGAAAACTGCATCAATGATAAAATGTCAGAGGATGTCACATTTACCCTCACAGTGCAGAGTCTTTCAGTATCCCATGCTGATCAAGCATAGAATCAGCTGTCTTGGGAAATGGGAAGTTTCCCAAAACTGAATCTGCAAATTCAGAAAGACTCATCATTCTGAATGGATGTGGTAGAGAAAATTTAAGAAAAGGTGAACTCCAGAGTTCACTGACTTCTAACAATTTTTCCAATCCTGAAATTCTGTTATAAGTTCTAAATATAAAACATGCTGGATGCATCCTTTCTAAGTAGCGAATATATAAGTACAATATGCTAAATACATCGTTACAACACCTTTATGATTTTGCCACAGTGAAAAAAAATCTCTGGAGTTGGAAAAGATGGTAATTTCCCTGGAGAGTTGCTCTAAGATTTAAATCAATCAATTAATTGTTCAAAGCATGTAGTTCCAGATCCTAATGGGTGTATAAGAAACACCAGTTGTCTTGTCATAATTCCCTTACCTCCCTTTGTATTTTCTAACATTAGTTTATTTGCTATTTAGGTTTTGTGGTATCCATTGTTTCCCCTCAGTTGATTACAGCTAAAGTTCAATATTTTGGTGGTCACACAGCATAATCAATAACAGAGAGGTACTAAGAACTTCTAAGCTTAAAAATAGACATTGCACAGTTTATTAGTTACTTTCTGAAATACCTTGGTAATCAGATTCACAGCTTGCCTGGACTAGAATCATTAAATGAAAAGGATAAAGGGGAGCTACAATTTAATTCTTTCAGTAATAAGAGTGGATAACTGAGAAGTAAATAATGATCATAAGTGGATGAAATAAATACAAACTGATTCACAAGAAAATGCCAGGCACAACGTGAAGGGCTTCATCTATGTGGCTATTTTATGTCTTCAGTAATGAAAGAACGCTTTGTTGCCTTCATTTCAAATGTCAAGAAGCTGAGGCAAGTTGGGATTGGTGCTCCCCTCTGCTCAAATATGATGCAAGTATGGAATTATGGCAGGACAAATAGATGCTTGATAAACACCTGCAGGACCAGAGTTATATGCTTTGAAGAGTTGCGATGATTTCTACAACATGCTGCCTAATAGGAAGAGCTGACATAAAATTGTTATAAAAGTTTGGAGATAATGAAAATAGAAGCAAAATTAATACATATCTCAAGAATTCATTGCAAATAGCTAGGACAACCCATAAGTCAATAACATACATCATATACTAATCATTCATGCAATATTTTTAAAGAGAAATGCAAGAGCATGTATAATATAATTCTGAAATATTTAATGCAAAATGATTAAAGAGAAAAAGTTTTTCCACAGGAATTATAAAGATGTGTTATGTCAAAAGTTCTTTTACATGGGTCATCTCAACTGTAATGATTTCAGGGGGAAAATACAGTGTTACCATTAATGATTTGTTTTGTTTATTAAGAAGGTTTATGTGTATATCAAATGTTGTCACTTCTCTGTGGAATGTAGAGAAACAAAACTAAGAGTCAGTCAAAAGCAAACCCTAGAAATCTGACTAAAATTGAGGTTTTCAGAGTGGGAAGGATAAGGTGAACAGCAAAGAAGGAAGTGGGGTCAAATGGATCATGGTGGAAATGCTGGGTACCTTGATGGTAGATGTGGAGTATTCATATCTGAACAGGTGTGAATCTGTACCTCTTAATTACCTGAGTCATATGGTGTTGTGTTGTAATTCAATGTTAACCTCAACAAAAAAAATAAACTTACTATATTTAGATCAGTTATAAAAAGGTTGTGTATATGCACAGTAACATACACACGGCTGTTTCTTCAGTACCCATTTCTCTCTTTTCTAATTTATTATTACACTTTTAAAATTATAACTCAAATGACACATCTTCTCTCTAAACCTGAAATTTGTTCAGAACCCCATTGTAACTCAAATAAAAATATTGAACCAGAGGAACCTTTTATTTAATCTATTGTATGAAAAGTATTCTGAACTCTTCAAACAAAAAACAAAATACTTGCATAAAAGCTTTGTATTTCAGTTCTATGTTTTTCTTGATTTTGCACTTCAAAAATCACACTTTAAAGCTTAGTGAATATACGTCAGTGGTTTTTGGTTTTTAAAGACCAACAAGGTGAAAATATAGCATTGCACATGCTCACTCTTGTTGTCTTTACTTTGAAAAGTAATTTCATAGAAACTCAATCCAGTTCAACCAGAACTATCCTAATTAACTTTGATCAGTAAATCATCAGAAAGAGCTCTGCTCTCGCTTAGTGCTTTTCCCCCTTTTCTTGTCAAAAGTGAATGATTAAACAGTTGAGTTATGGTAAATTACAAAAACCTGCTTTGTATTGGTCTGGATGTGTTACTATTCCACATTATGTTTGCTTTCTCTCTGCCATGCTTAGAATTGACTTTATAGTCTTAATAGTGCTCGTTGTCATTTCTCATAAATTTATTCTTATTTTTGTTCTGCACAGCCAAAACACCATGCCAAAGGCCGAATAAGTTATTGCCTTGGTAAGGACTGACATTCAAAGCCCTCTACAATCTTTTTTTTTTAATCCTCCAGCATTACTTTCTACTATAATCTAAATGGTCTATATTAAAATGTGTTTACTAGACTGAAGAGTAAAGCACTTTCAAAACTTTCTCCCTCTGTCCAGTTCTTCAAAATCCCAATCCTGTTTCAGAATTCAGCTCAGTTGGTAGTCACCACTCTAGAATGCTGTCCCTGGAAATCCTCATTAAGCTTTGTTCTCGAACATCATATATACCAAACCTAATATAGCTTGCACTGTATAACAATTTATTGTTTTCTTCTAATTATAGTGCAAGGCTTTTAAATGGGACTTCCTCTATCTAGTTCTACTTTTTTATATTATACTATATGATACAATACTGTACTGTAAATTGTACTGTAAACTGCAAACTGTTCAAACTAATATTAATTCTCATAATGTGTTATCTTTGATGAAGTATCTGCAACATTTCACAAATTTACAAAATTTAAACAAACATGCATCAAGTCTTTCCTCATGAAGAAAGGACAGTCTCATGCCATCCAAGGCAATTCTAGTTCATAGGTAATGGTTCTAGACTGGCATTCACAGCTGTCAAAAGCATCTATGAGTGGACATTAAATCTAGGACATATGTTGTGATTTGCCATTATTTTCTTTTCTAGAGAAAAAATGAGAGATACAAGCGATGCCTATAAGGTTTAACATCATGGTGGTAATTCACGGGTTACAGGGTGGTGGTGGGAGAACTTTGGGGACTACACCTGAGGGGATTTCATTTTTGTGTTACTATACACAAATGAACAATGATGTAAGAAACTGAATAAACAAAACAATCAAAGAAAATTTAATATCATAAGAACTGTTTAGTGGGCATAGGGAGTATTTAAAAATGCAGATTTCTGGAAAGCATCTGTTGATATTGCAATCTTATACAGCTGTATTAAGACATGAATTTTTTTTTTTTTTTGAGACTAAGTCTCACTATTTTTGCGCTTTGAACCGCAGGCTCACGTTGCCTGTGGTACTATGGACTCAAGCAATCCCCAGCCTCAACTTGCGAGGTAGCTGGGATTATAGGCACGCATCACCACACCCAGCTATTTTTTGGGGACTAGGTCTCAACTGTGTTGTCCCGAGCGGGACTCCAACTGCGATCCCCAGATCCTGCTGCAACTCCACTAGTTATCGCTTACAGACACACGCCACCGTGCCCGGCCTTGAATTTCTTTTTTTAACAAAGACTCCAGGTAATTATGGTAAAGGTGCTCCTTGGATCTGCTCTAACACTTCAAGTTTTCTTTCTC